>JAOSBL010000003.1:28509973-28525986 GCA_027568915.1 Erythroxylum roraimae | reverse complement strand
TTTAACTTCATTTCTCAAATTGAGCTTAGAAAACATTAATTCCTCACATATTCAAGCTATTTAAATCTCCAATTATCAAAAACCTAATTTTCCAAATTGGCCCCCCACTAGACTTATATGTTGGTCTTCTTTCCTCTCTTTTTTCAATATGGGACAAACTCCTACTCTTATATTTCAACACACCCCCCTCACGTGTGGGTTTAACACGTGACATAATCTATCATTCGGAGGTGTTAATGACTAACATAAGAGTAACCTGCTCTGATATCATGTTAGAATTTACAATGGCTTTACAGGCCCACACGAGAAGAAAAGCTAGACCACATATAAGCCCAAGTGAGATTCCATCCTAAAACCAATTGGTGATAGGTGGAGTAGCCCACTAAACTTATATGTTGGTCTTCTTTCCTCTCTTTTTTTACTGTGGGACAAACTCCCACTCTTATATTTCAACAAAAACTAATTTCTTGATGAAGATCAAAAGTCTTTTTGCAACAGTCAAACTTTGGTCCACGAATGTCTAACTCAACCTTCAATCATAATCTTTAAATAATTTCTATACGAATTTTGAACGCTTTAGTCACGCTAATTAAAGTGGTTGGCTTATTCTTATCTCACAGATGCATATACAATTCAATCACATTCTCTCAATTACTTGTAAGACTTTGCTTTATACTATGATGCAAACGTCATTCTCATATCGACTCAAATATGCTCATCCAAAACGAATCAATACTTCCACCATTGGTACATCTTGGACTGATCCAGTTCCTTCCTTGTCATATTGTCCCCTCATGTTTAGCCATGCCGTCCCGTGATAAATTACAGTTGGCCCGTTGTCCTGTTCAAGGAGGCCCGACTCAGGGGCATTTTGGTTTTTCCATCAACTCACAATTACACAAACATTGAAAAGGACACGAATAAAGGTGAGTGAAGAAGTGAACAGCTTGAGTTGGTGACGACACTGCAATCCCCACTTTAAAAAAGTGAAAGGCGCAGATACTGATGAGTACTTATTATATTTTACGAGCAGTAGAGAAGACAGATGATTATAATATCTCAGCACTGAGCCTGGTGGATCTAGAAGGAGAGGAATATAAATTACTACATATTGAGGGAAACTCGTTGTTGGTGTCTTTCTTTCAATTTTGGTTAGGCGGAACCAGAAGATAAGAAATAAGAAATTCATGTCAATTGGGAAACTTAGTTAAAGTAACTTCACAGAGGGTTGAAATGCTTTAGGAATATAAACGTCATCTTCAACTCTAATTTTCGTCGCCGGTGGCTTAAGAGTATGCACTAATTTACTGCTCCTTGATCTTCACTGACGTAAACCACGTCAGGAAAACATGGGCAAACAGGGATCTATCAACTACATCATACGTGACGTTTTGAGCAGACACTGAACAAAAAAGGGCAAGGATCGATCCTTATTTTACGCTCTTTTTAACGATCATAGTCCGAGCTTCCATGGTTTTGAATTTCTCCCGACAACGTGGTAAGCTGTTCCAATCGTCCTCTTCAGATACATTTTCAGGTGCGCCGTCCCAACTTAACGACGCCCGAAACGGTTTGGAACTCGTGGATTGATTAGCACATAGAATCCAATGCCAAGGATGACGAAAAGACACTCTGGTGGGTCTGGTTTTGTGAGTGTAATGACTCTTGAAGGGATCAACGTGGCTAATCTTAAATCAATCAGGGCGACATATCGTCTGAAACATCAGCCAAGTGGGGCAGGGGCAAGCCGTAATTACTAAAGCGACACACTAACCCAATTGGGCAGTTGTACGGTAGGGTAGGCCAACGGTAGCCAACCATTGAGAATCTAATGCCTTTCCATTTGTCAAGTGTCGAACCACACGCACAGAGTCACTTTTGTTTCTAGCCGCTTAGATCTACCTATATCTTAAAAAATGGGAAGTTTTACCCGAAACAGAATATCACCAAAAGCAAGCTGGATAATTTATATTTGCGGTTTGAATTAGATGGCCTAAACTCTGGCTCCGGCGGCGTATTACATCAACAGTACCTGATTCTGTGGAAAAGCTTCTTGTTTGCTTGGAACTTTTATGACTTGGAGCTTGGAGTTTCCCCTTACATTCCGGTACTAAGAGAAGACACCGAAAACCCCACAACAAAACACCCAGCCCTCCTAAATTTAACATTAAACAACTCGAACTCGAAGCCACTTTCGCAAGCCAACTAATTTTTCGTGTAAAGTACATCTATCTTTACCTCAAGTCCCTTTTACTTACCTTTCTTTCCCTTCTTTTGCTCACCATGTACCAAAGTAAGTGAATAAGAAGCACTTTGGGTTTTAAACAATTCCGATTTTCGGGAAAGATGGCAGCTTGGAGATCTTCGTCGACCCAAGAGAATGAAGATCAAGCACAGCCCTTAATTCCGGGCTTACCTGATGATGTCGCTGAGCTTTGTCTCCTTCGCCTGCCATATCCATATCAAGCCTTGGTACGTTCAGTTTCTTCTTCTTGGAACAGAGCCATAAAAGACCCTACCTTCGTCATCTCCAAACGATCTCTTTCCCTATCTCGGCCTCATCTTTTCGTGTTTGCGTTCCATAAAGCTACGGCCAGGATTCAGTGGCAATCGCTGGACCTGGGATCCGGCCGTTGGTTTGTATTACCTCCTATGCCTTGCCCAAAGGCTGTGTGCCCTCCGGGTTTTGCATGCACCTCACTGCCATGTCACGGGAAGCTCTTTGTTTTGGGGGGTATGCGATCGGACACAGAAATCTCAATGAACACTACGTTTGTTTATCATACATCGACAAATCAATGGTCCATAGCGTCTCCAATGATGACCCCAAGATCGTTCTTCGCCGCGGGAAATGTTAACGGTAGGATAATTGCGGTGGGAGGCAGTGGACCTGGCATCAGCGATTCAATCACAGCCGTCGAATGTTACTCCCCGGAAAATGACACGTGGACCCCAGCTGCTAAAATGCACATGGCATTAGCTAGGTACGATTCGGCTGTGGTAGGCGACAGAATGTATGTAACCGAGGGGTGGACGTGGCCTTTCATGTTCTCACCAAGAGCCGGCTTGTACGACCCAGAAACCGACACGTGGCAGGTGATGAGAGATGGGATGAGGGAAGGGTGGACTGGATTGAGCGTAGTACTGGACGACAGACTGTTTGTGATATCGGAACATGGCGACTGTCCGATGAAGGTGTATGTGCCTGATAAAGACACGTGGCTGTACGTGGGTGGGGGGAGATTCCCCCGCGAGGCAATGAAAAGGCCATTCGCGGTGAGTGGAGTGGAAGGGAAAGTGTACGTCGTGTCGTGTGGACTGAATGTGGCGGTAGGAAAAGTTAAGGAGACCGACAAATGGGAATTCAATGTTGAATGGGAAATGCTGACTGCTCCAAAAGCATTTCATGACTTTTCCCCTTCTACTTGTCAGGTGCTTTACGCCTAAAATCATTGAATCTTTTTGGATTGTGGTTGTATCCTAATACTTGTGTACTTCAAATTAAAACCTTGCAATGCAACAAGGTGGAGTTGCTTGTGTCTGTTATGACCTAACTTTATGATAGTATGTCTTTGTTTAACTTGGTTTTGTTAGTTCCAACTAGAGCAATGGAAAACTACTTCTTTTGGGTTGTTGGTATATGCAATTATTGGTATGACTTTGGCTGCCCAATCCCAATCCCAATCCTCTTCGTCTTCTGCTCATTCAAGTTGTAATAGCCTTTCTCTTCAGCGCATACGGTCACAGCAGAACAGATTCTCACCATATTCACTCTGTGAAGGAGTCAGTCAGAACAGACTCTCAGTTTTCTTGTTAGTGCTGAGCTCACCAAAGAAGCAAACTTTGCAAGTTCCTTTTTGCTACACGGAAAAGGGAATAATTTCACGTGCCAAGGCGTGAGATTGGAAGATAACTTGAGGCGGAAAACATGTTACTAAATGTGAAATATAAGCCTCGTTTGACCTTTACCTAACAAACGGATCTGCTTAACCAACCTCATGTTGCACACTATCTTTGAGGTTAAGGGTCGACTCACCTGTACCTTCACCAAGGAACAGTCTTGCTAGTTAATGGCTCACCAGAATCAGGTTGCTGGTGTAATATGTCCACTAGGGGTACCCGAGAACTCCATTTTACATTGTTAGTGGGTCCTCAAATTTGATTCCTCGGGACTGTTCTAACCAACCCGACGTTAGTCATTACTCATTATAGTTCCTTGTCCTCCTGCTGTGATGGAGAGGTCTTAAAGCAAAACCGAAGAGAGAAAACAACAAAAAGGAGCATTCAAATATGAAACACTGATGTACAAGCAATTGAATACATTACCATGAAATGGTACCAGCACCAAGCGACCAACATGGCCAATTCAACTCCATCATGAGTTCTAAATCTAATCTCCCGTTGAAGAGAAGTTATCATAATGACTTTCTTATTTGGTTCGTTTCAGCTTAATTCTTGAAAATATGTAATAATATGAAAATAGATATGTCGAGTAAACTATTTTTATAAATGAATCAATTATATAAAAAGTAGTTGGTGATCTTTTATTCATTATCACTATTTTTAAAAAATTTTGCATTTTTATTATTTATATTATTAATAAAAGGAACCAACTCAATCTTGATGCATCAAATGTTGCATAATGCTACATTTTGTTGGGCTTAAAAGAAATAAGTGAGCGAATTTGGCTCTATCATTATAACTTGAGGTACATTTATGGTCATATCAAATCACATAATACACATGAAAAAAATCAAATGGTATATAAAAATGTTTTAAAAATCAGAAATTAAATCAATAAAATAAAAAGTTTAAGTTTAAAAGGTTCAAAATCAACTAAAAATTGAATAAAATTAAAGAATTTAAAATATGATTGAAAGAGATTATCTTACCATTAAAAAATTTGATGTTTAATTTAAAAAAAAATTAAATATTTTTAATTTATAAGAAATTTTAATTAATAAAAATTAACAGATTAATTAATAAATTAATCTTTTAAAAAATAAATGTTATTAAAATAAATTAAATAGAAAAATTAAAACTGAACATAAAAGATAAATAGTTTAAAATTTTATAATTAAACTGAGTGAACCCGTTGAATTAAACTTTAAAAAGAGAAAATTAAATACTTAAACTTTTAATTTTTCTCATATATATCTCGATATTAATATCTCTATTAATAAAATTAATTAAATTAAATAACAAAATATCTTAACTTACCCTTCTTCTCCTACCCAAAACTTAAGATGATCTTTATGTTGTTGAGGATGATTTTGATATTGTAATTAAAGTTTTTCTTCTTCTTCACTCACTTACTCTAATCGCAGTTTCAAATTTCTTTCGTTTGAAAATTTTTCCATTTTCTTTTTTCTTACTAATTTACCTTCTCTCTCTAAAAAATTCTTAACCCGTAATGACTATGATTCTTCTACAACTCACATCGAAATAGGCGGTGCCAAAATTACCACAATAACAATTAAAAGTTGTTACTTTGTCTCTCTATTATAAGGTACTACATAAGTAATATGATAATTAACTATCCCGAACTCATTTAGGACGGGGAAGGCTCGTGGACGACTACCGAAGAAAACTAAGACAATAGGTGCTACATCTCCGACGACCGGTGCTCCGATAGGGAGAAATAGACTACCAAAGTGAAATTAACGACAGTTTTATTGTTGTTTAATTTTATTATTTTAATTAATAAAAATTAATTACAATTTACAAAATTATGTGAAAATTCAAGCAATTTTTAAGTTCGGAATATAATTAAAATATTTAAAAAAGTGTACTTCTCTCTAAAGATAAACTATTAACTAACCATCAGAGGTTAATTAGGAAGATTTCAACTGATGATAAATGTGCTCATTGTGGCTTTGTGGAGACTTGTTTACATGTGGTTCGAGATTGTCCAAAGGCTCGATGTCTTTGGCAATCGTTTTCTTCTACCTATCCTTTGATGACATTCTTCAGTCTGCCTCATCTTGACTAGGTTATCTTGGAAAGCTATATTTGGGATAGCTCGTTGGTTTCTTTGGTTCTGTCGAAATAAGAGTATTTTTGATAAAGACTTTCACGTGGCCAACGTCGGGGTCCTTGGTGGTGTTGGAGTTTATACGCGGTTATGCGAAGGCCATGGTTGTTCATAACAGAGTCCATGATGGTCTGGTTGACCGCTCTTCCGTTCGATGGTCCTGCCCTAGACAAGGGTGGGTGAAGTTAAATTCTGATGGAGTTGTGCCATCCTCCCTCCGGGCAGCTACTGTTGGGGGTTTACTCAGAGACTCAATTGGTGCTTGGTTAGGTGGCTTTGTCCATAATATTGGTTGTTGTTCCCCTGTGGATGCAGAGCTTTGAGATGTTTTTTAAGGATTGTCCCTCGCTTGGGATTTGGGTTATTAAAGGGTTGAGATTGAAGTGGACTCTTTTGTGGTGATTAATATCTTATCTTCTTCGACATCGATAAGACGTGACGGAAATTCCTTATTAATGGGCGTTATGCAGCTTCTTCGTAGAGAATGGCAAGTTCGTATTTGTCATGTACCAAGGGAAGGGAATCGGTGTGCTGATTGGCTTTCTACTAAGTTTACAGCTTCTTATAGTCCAGGTTTTCATGGGTTACAAACACCTCCTCCTGGGATGTCGTCTCTGATGTAAGCCGTGTGGCCTCTTTTATATTCAAAAAAGAAAAAAAAATATTAAGAAAAGTTTATGTATTTTTTTAATTAACCCATTTAAAAAATTGATCTGATTCGTTATTTTCGAGTAAAAACAAAAAAGAAAGAGAAAACTCAAAAGCCCAAAATTAAACTGAATATTCGTCCTGAGTTCCTGTTTGCTTCGCTAGTAGTCTCTAAAGGGTTAGATCTTTGGATCCAAAATCCAAGATAAAGAACTAATTCATTTAGCTACTGATCTCGTTTTTGTATAATCCCCTTTTTCGTTTCAACTTTGCAAATCGTCTCGGGTTTCTTAATCCAATTCCGCACAACTCATTCTCTTCTCCTCCGATCTGATCGCTGTAAGGTTCGTTTTCTCGCTGACCATTTTGCCTGATTTGCTCCGATCTTTTAGTAAGGTGTTAAATTATCTCGGCGGCCAAGCAGACGGTTTACTGTTTTGGATTGCGTTGCGTTTAGATTCGTGTTCTCAAGTGTGGTGTTTCAATGAGCAGACATTGCGATGCCTTTTGAGGAAAATTGAAGTTTTGAGACAATGACTCTTGACTTTTAGCCTCAGATCTGGTTTGATTGCTTAATTTCTATGTGAACTTTTTGCTGCTAATTGGTCTCTTGTTTCTTTTCAACTAGTAGTATTGAGAGTGATGTGAATCATGTACGCTCAGCGCAAGATCTTTACAATGCTAGATGTGGTTAATTATGTTTCTAGCTTACGTGATAGGATTGTTTGTCTAGGTTTCTGGGAGCTAGCGTTACGGATGGTGTTGGGATAGAAACCGCCAAGTTTTTAGTGCTTCTTCTTTTTACCTAAGTGGTTGAATTGTATTTAAGTCTTGCTCTTCTTGCATTCTTTTGCCAAGGTTTGGAGGACAATCTGTCTGTGAAGTTATGATTTCCTTGTTTACCTTTTAATTACATTTGCTTACTTATTATTTTACATGCATAACTCGTGTTTTTATGTTCTTCTTCTTCCTGGGACCTCTTTTATCATGTTCTCTGATGGGGTTCTGTAAATGAGTTGGGACAGTTGTCTGTTTCTTTTAACCTCCGTTCATTTGCATTACCAGAACATAAACAAGAGATGGAGAAGTCGTGTACACTGCTTATTCACTTTGATAAAGGAACGCCAGCAATGGCAAATGAGATTAAGGAAGCACTTGAAGGCAATGATGTGCCAGCAAAGATCGATGCAATGAAGAAAGCAATCAGTCTTTTGCTGAATGGTGAAACTTTGCCCCAGCTTTTCATTATGATTGTTAGATATGTTTTGCCTTCTGAGGATCACACAATCCAAAAACTCTTGCTTCTTTATTTGGAGATCATTGAAAAAACTGACGCCAAGGGTAAGGTGTTGCCGGAAATGATCTTGATATGCCAAAATTTGAGGAACAACCTTCAACACCCAAATGAATACATACGTGGCGTAACACTGAGATTTCTTTGCCGCTTGAATGAGACAGAAATAATTGAGCCTCTGATTCCTTCAGTTTTACAAAATTTGGAGCATCGTCATCCTTATATCAGGAGGAATGCTATTTTGGCTGTGATGTCCATCTATAAGCTTCCCCAGGGTGAGCAGCTTTTGGTTGATGCACCTGAAATGATTGAGAAGCTTCTTTCAACTGAGCAAGATCAATCAGCAAAAAGAAATGCTTTCCTCATGCTGTTTAATTGTGCACAAGATCGAGCCATCAATTACCTCTTAACACATGTTGATAGGATCTCTGATTGGGGTGAATTGCTTCAGATGGTTGTGTTGGAGTTGATTCGAAAAGTCTGTAGGACTAATCGTGGGGAGAAGGGGAAGTACATTAAGATCATTATATCTCTGTTGAATGCCCCTTCAAGTGCGGTAATTTATGAATGCGCTGGCACACTTGTTTCTTTATCTTCTGCACCTACTGCTATAAGAGCTGCTGCCAATACCTATGGTCAGCTTCTTCTTTCTCAGAGTGATAACAATGTGAAGCTTATTGTTCTTGACAGGCTAATTGAGCTTAAGTCATCCCATAGAGATATTATGGTTGATATGGTCATGGATGTTCTTAGGGCACTTTCAAGCCCAAATCTTGACATTCGGAGGAAGACGCTTGATATTGTTCTTGACTTGATCACCCCACGGAACATCAATGAGGTTGTTCTTATGTTGAAAAAGGAAGTTGTTAAAACTCAGTCTGGAGAGCTTGAGAAGAATGGTGAGTACAGACAAATGCTTATTCAAGCCATCCATTCTTGTGCTGTTAAGTTCCCAGAGGTGGCTAGCACAGTTGTTCATCTGTTGATGGATTTCCTTGGAGACAGCAATGTTGCTTCTGCTATAGATGTAGTTATTTTTGTTCGAGAGATAATTGAAACCAATCCTAAACTTAGAGTCTCAATAATAACAAGGCTATTGGATACTTTCTACCAGATACGAGCTGCAAGGGTTTGCTCTTGTGCTCTGTGGATCATTGGAGAGTACTGCTTGTCCCTTTCCGAAGTCGAGAGTGGTATAGCAACCATTATGCAGTGCCTTGGAGAGTTACCATTTTTCTCAGTTTCAGAAGAACCTGAAGTGACTGACACTTCTAAGAAGCCTCAGCCAGTTGCTTCCAATCAAGTCTCTTCAAGAAGACCCGCTATCCTTGCAGATGGGACTTATGCAACGCAGAGTGCTGCCTCTGAAACTGCTTTCTCACCGCCTACTCTTGTTCAGGGATCACTGGCTGCTGGAAATCTGAGATCCCTTCTGCTCACTGGTGATTTTTTCCTTGGAGCTGTCATCGCCTGCACCCTGACAAAGCTTGTTCTGAGATTGGAAGAGGTGCAGACTTCGAAGGTTGAAGTGAATAAAGCATCCACACAGGCTTTGTTGATTATGGTTTCTATGCTACAACTTGGACAATCTCCAGTTCTGCAACACCCAATTGATAGTGATTCTTATGATAGAATTGTCCTTTGCATAAGATTGCTGTGCAATACTGGTGATGATATTAGGAAAATATGGTTGCAATCTTGCCGCCAGAGTTTCGTAAAGATGCTCTCAGAGAAACAGTTGAGGGAAACTGAGGAGCAAAAGGCAAAGGCCCAAGTTTCTCATGCACAGCCAGATGATCTCATTGACTTCTACCATTTGAAGAGCAGGAAGGTAAGGCTGGTTTGCTAAGTTGGCATTGATATTTGGATTGCTGGTAGCTCAGGGTGTTCTGGTATCATGCACCTGTCAAGTCAATCTTATGGTAGTGTGCATCTGAAGTTAGGTTGTTATATATGTTTTAAGATAATTTTTGAATCTTCTGCCCATATTTCAGATGGTTTCTTTGGATAATTGGATTCCTTTTTGGTACTATGCAATAATTTTGGTGGTTTCATATTAAGATGTCAAACATCATCTGATTTCCAGGGTATGAGCCAGCTGGAGTTGGAAGATGAAGTTCAAGATGATCTGAAGCGAGCAACTGGAGAGTTCATTAAGGATGGGGATGATGCAAATAAGCTAAATCGCATTCTTCAACTCACTGGTTTTAGTGACCCTGTTTATGCCGAAGCATATGTCACTGTTCATCACTATGACATTGTACTTGATGTTACAGTTATCAACAGGACAAAGGAAACTCTTCAGAACTTATGTTTGGAATTGGCAACCATGGGTGACCTTAAACTTGTTGAACGGCCACAAAATTATACTCTAGCTCCAGAATCAAGCAAGCAAATAAAGGCCAACATCAAGGTGTCCTCAACTGAGACTGGTGTTATTTTTGGAAACATCGTATATGAGACATCGAATGTACTTGAGCGAACTGTCATAGTCCTCAATGATATACACATTGATATTATGGACTACATTTCTCCAGCAGTTTGTACAGATGCAGCTTTCAGGACAATGTGGGCAGAGTTTGAATGGGAAAACAAGGTATCTTGTCCGTTGGATTTTAAGAATTTTCTGTTCTTTTCCATGTGGTTATTTTCATTAATAGATAGTTTCAGTTACATTTCAAGTCAACATGCTGTTATGTCTTTTGCAATATGTGCCATGATGTCAAATTGGAAAACTTGAGCAGGTTGACAATTTTTATAACAGAGGTATAATACTTTTGTAATTGGTAGATATTAGCACAAGACTCATGATGCACGATTGACTCATTTGTATAGCTGTGTTTCAGGTTGCTGTCAACACGATGATCCAGGATGAGAAAGACTTCCTTGACCACATTATCAATTCGACCAATATGAAGTGCCTCACTGCGCCGTAAGTTTTTATCAGCTTCCTGTTACACATTAGTTGCTAGTCACTTTTAATTTTCTAGATATTCATCCTATTCCTTGACTTGTCTAGAGAAGCACTTGGGTGTTTGATCCAATGCCTTTCTTGTTGATTGTGTCAGGTCTGCGTTAGGTGGTGAGTGTGGATTTCTAGCAGCTAACTTGTATGCGAAGAGTGTGTTTGGAGAGGATGCCTTGGTAAATGTAAGCATCGAGAAACAGGCGGATGGGAAGCTCAGTGGATACATTAGGATAAGGAGCAAGACCCAGGGAATTGCACTCAGCCTCGGAGATAAGATTACCCTAAAACAGAAGGGAGGTATTTGATGCAGAAATATCAGCATTGTTCTCTCCAATTTTACTGGTACTGAATGGTTCCAATTACTTTTGTCATTTCATTATTTGAATATTCAATCCAACTACTATTTAGTATTTAGAAGTTGCAAGCTTTTCCACATAACCTCCATTCTTATTTTTTTTAACCGTTGAAGGTACTTAGCATCCGAGCTCAAAGGTTGTTAGTGGCATTTTTGTTCTCGAGGTACCTACTACATAGGGAGAAGAAAAGAGGCTTGGCATTTATTGTACTTTTTGATCAAATTTCTACACTTAGTAACGGTTGATGAACAGTGACAAAATTACAGACTTCTTCCTGTCAATGTTAAAAACAGGATTTTCCCCATATTTTTTCCCATAGCAGTGGAGTTTAATCTCGACCTTGTAGGTGACTATGTTATATGTTACTATTAGAGATAATATTTGGAATTCTTTTTACTTGACTGTTTCGTCGTCAGACAGTTCTGTTGGAACACTTTTCACATTTTTATTTTTGAATACTCGCAAAGTATTATAAACATAGGAATTGTCTGTTTGGCTGTAATTCATCAAGTTTCAGGTACTGTCATACCTTCAAAATCAATTGCCTCTTCAATTCTTAAAGAACATACAGTATCTGGTGCCACTCAAATCAGCAAATGGTACCAACAAACAATCAACCAAAAACTTTGATGAAAATTGTTAATAGTCCAATCGCATTGCCCCTCCTCTACTTCATAGAAAAACAACAAACCCCATCATATCCTTCATCCGACACTGATACGTGAAAGATGAGGAGTGGGTCACTTCATTTCACTTGCAAAGTTTCAATCTTTTGAAAAACAAGGAGACAGTGGACTTTGGATAAGGCTTGGTGGCAAGGCAAGTCGGTATGTTCTCGGGCTGTTCAACCCACAGTTTATGAGCTATTCCTGAAGCTGTCAGCTTCTCTGACAAGTTCACCATCTGCGCTTCCCCTTTCACCTCTAGAGTCACCTGGAAAGTTCCTCCAGCTCAAATCATTGATAACCCTAGAATCTCAGAAACCAAAAAGAAAAGAGAGAAGAAGTCAGACGCCCAATATTCTAGCTTACCTTGTGCATTGAATCGATGTTTTGAGGGCTACAGTAGTGGAGGGTGTGAGGATCGTCCTTGTAGGCCCAGATTGCGGCTACCGACGCGTGACACCCCTGCGTCACCACGCTACCCATTGGCCACGTGTCTATTAGGTCTCGTCGCAACACTACGTACTGCACCACCGCTTCATCGGAACTATTACCCTTCGCGACGTCGTTTGCTGGATCTGTGACCTCCTTTGCTGTTTCCGACTCGAAGCTTGTCTGACTCATTGAGTCTTTAGGTTTTATGATCCGGGTCAGTGCCCGAGTGGAGACTCGGAAACCGGGTGGAGAGGAGAGACCGATAGCCCTAATTGAAGGTGTAAAGTTGGAGAGAGCAGTTGGGAAACGATACGCTGACAGGAGAGTGGCCATTTTAGATGATCACAGGAGTTACACGTAAGCATACCAAAAAAGGTTTAGATGCAAGGGCCTTTGTGGCCCAATATCTGTGTCCTCTTCTTAGACCCAACACACAAGAAGTTCCAAAGGAATATGAATTATCATTTAGGCATGTAATATTAAATATGCAATACAAATTTTTTATTAAGAAGTATTAATTAAACAAAGATTTTATTTAATTTTGATGATATGATATGTATTTCAAATAGTATTTGATGAGATTTTCGATTAAATATGAGTAACGATATAATAAGTAGATGAATATTACGATCAATGATTAAAAAACTCAACTGGTTTAATTGATTTAACCGTAAAATCTTAGAATTGTCTAACTTTTTAGTTCGGTTTTTAATTTTCCGGTTTGATTTATTTTAATAATTCTTGTTATTAAAAATTGATCAGTTTATTACTTAATCAATAAATTTTTATAAACTACAATAAATCAATTAATTTTTATTTAACAATTTCTTTTTTCAATTAACCTTCAAAATTTCGTTGAGTAAGAATAATTTTTTGTAATTATATTAAAAATTTAAAATTTTATTCAATATTTAGCTGATTTTACGATGATCTAATACTAGTTGAACCTTTTAAGTCTTAAATTTATTGTCTTAATAGTTTAACTTTCGGTTCGATTTTTAAACCATACCGATTACCGGATACCGACATCCATTAAAATAAGGAATGGTTTAGGTGTACATGATCCAATTGAAAGGGGAAAGAGCCTTTGGTGAAAGAAAATAATAATTTCTTTGAAGGAAAACGTAATTCACGAGTTCTGCCCGTAGCTTTCCAAACATCTCTACGTAACAATCCATCATCTTAATGTCATTCATGGTCTTCTTTTTAAGTTCATTACTAATTATTATCAATCATCTTTCCTTTGTTTTATCTATTTCCTATGGTAGCCATATAACGTGTACATATTATACTATTTATGTTCTTTTCTTTTCCTTTTCTTATAACTAGAAAAATGAGTAATTAATAGAATGTTCAAATTTAACTTTGTCAAGTTGTAAATGATATTATAAATGTTTCGTAAGAGAACATATTCGGCATAAAGATCTCTTGTTATATTTAAGATTGATGAAAATAATATGATTCAATCATAAATTAGCTGAGTTTAATTTAAATTGATTAAATTTTGGGTTTTAAATCAATTTTGAATATTTTTTAAAATCAAATTTTAATAAGTTTCATACCTAAGGACCAACCTGACCTGAATTCTGAACTTCTGTTTTTACATAAAATGTGTTTTATATTGATGAACGATAAATGTGACAAGATTAGAATTGTTTCTACTTACATAGCAATTTAAAAACACTTTTTCCACAAGATTTATTGTAGAAAAAAAAAGATTTTGAAAATTCGAGTTGTCAATTATATTTTTTACGAAAATGGTAAACTAATTTGGAAAATTTCGGATACAAGTATTTAATTAATTCAGACTTTGCTTAGTGTTGATTTGGGACCATAGGACCATGCCTTGGATTGAAATTTGAGATCATCCCTTACTGTCTAACTAACAAAAGAAGCGGAACAATTATCATTGCCTTGCTTGATCATCCTATCAGTCATGGTAACAGATTGAGCCTTTATCTTTCAGTACCTAGTTTGACTGTTTGTAATCAAACAAAATAATAGCAAGAAAAAATCGTAGTAAAGTAGAGCTAGATTGCATGATTGGTTTGTAGGAAAAAGATAAGAAGGATTCGAGCCATCCTTCAATACTTCTCACTCCCCTTACCCTCATAATGGCAACGTATACCGCCTTGCCATAAATTTTTACTTCTTAAGTATTATAATGCTATGTTTTGACTTTCATTGCTTCCAACTAATAGCACTGCCGAATGTGTCACACATTGACCTGATCTTCTCTTGTTAATTGTGTATAATTGTAATTGTATTTTGTTACCTATAATTCAGGATTAGATCAAGGAGATTATATCTCCAATTACTTTGATTTTCAAATTTCCTTAACTGTAATATGGTTGTGTTTAAATACTCTTACTCAATACAAATCAGATACAGCTTTGCATTATCTCCTTTACCAACTTCCTTCTTGTCTACATTTCAAGTTTCACTAATTTTCGCCTTTTCCATCTTTTTTCTCTTTTAGTTGTTTGGCTCTTTGTTGATTGTACTTTTGTTATGTTCTCCATTTTTCCTTAGTTATACTTAGCTTTCAATTGCTTCATATTATTACTTATAGCATTTTGACTTCTCCATTAATACATCTTGTGCATGGTTTTTTAACTAAAAGATGTTCATGCAACAATCAACTTTTCTTTTAGCATAGAACATAGGCATCATAGATCAATTTTAGGTAAATATTTTGAGAAGCAATATAGATTTGCATGGCCTAAGCAGTTGAGATGCTCTACAACAACTTACCACAATGTCGAGTTGTTGATAGTAAACTTGAATACAATCTCAACTTGGTGTCAGGCTTTCGAGTTTGAACCAACCTAACTAAGTTTTGAGTCAATTAAAGTTTGATTAAACTTTAGGTTGATCATGCTTGCTCCAACCTGATAGGGTTTCATGTCTAAGCTTATGCTAAATATCTCGAGTCAAACTTAAACCTGAGAAAATATTTAAGCCGAGTCTAATCCATAAAGGGTTCGAGCCCAAGTCCACTCAGTTTGTTGCATCCTTAATCTTATTTTAAGGAAAAGGAAGGGACTTCTAGCAAGATTATGTGATATCCACAAAGTATTGATGAAGAACCTAGTAATTATCTCATCAGCTTGGAAAACAACTAAAGAATGAATATGATTTAATACTTGACTACAATGAATTGCATTGGTTTCAGAGATCTAAAGAAGATTGACTTGAATTGGGCAACAGAAATATAAGGTCCTTTGACTTAATCACTATTTATTCGCAGAGGGCCAACTTGATAAAATCACTTCATAATAACGATAAATTTTAAAAAAGTGATCTCTCTAAACAAGAAGTTCAAGAACATTTCAAACAACTCTATGAAGTGGAGCAAATTAATGAACACCCGCATCATTACTAATGTAACACCCCACTCCCGCGTGACCTGAACCCGACATCGATGGTGATATCCGAGTCCGTGCCCCGCGAGGGTAGCATGCTACATCACTCAGTAAACTCAGTATACATTTTTTTTAAAACACTCCAAAGCTCAGAAACTAAAACCAAGTAGGATTCACTTTCATTTGTAAACATTTTCAGTTACAACAATACACTCAATAAACACTTCAGTGGATACAGTACAATCAATAGC
>JAOSBL010000003.1:28472017-28495226 GCA_027568915.1 Erythroxylum roraimae | reverse complement strand
AATCATGTTGAATATTGTTCCCTTCTTGATTCCTCAATGATTTATACTATCTTCTTAAATTTCTTTCAATCCAAAATGCCTGCAATAAATTTCTTACCAATTCTATACATTTTATTATTATCAAAACATAAAGGAATTTAATTTGTCAACCACCATTGGTCCAACATTATTGACCAAATGGTGTTGCCTATTTTGACCAATATAGCATATAAATAAATAAAGCTATATATTAATTAATTTTTGTAAGTCAATTTATACCTAATTATTAGAAAAATTAATTATTATAAATAGTGTCATGCATCGCGTTATGCTTATGAATTATGCACGAAATATTTATAAATTTTTTGTAAATTTTAATTTTTATATATTTTTTATTGCTGTCAAAATTTTAATTTTTGTAAAATTAAATATCTAATCGTGACCATATAAATTTTTTAAGTCATGTCTTTATAATTCATTTTTAATTTATTAAATAATAAAATTTATACATATTCATATTAATAGAAAATTTAACGTTGGATTATTATTATTATTATTATTATTATATGTTATGTTTTTTTATTAGAGTTATAAACTTAATTTTTGTAAAATTAAATATCTAAAATTTAAATTCTTATAAAAATATTCAACGAAATAGTAAGATATATAATATTCATTCTTTTATAATTTTTTTAAAATCATATCCTCATAAGTGATTTTACATATAAACAGCTAATACTAAACTACTAATTTTATCATCAAATGACAAACAGCTAATACAATCTGCTGATCAAGTCAATCAATAGAATTAGTCTTGCAGCCAGCGGGTGGTGGTAAGTAAATCTATTTTGGATCACCCAATTCGCAAGTTTTGACCAGTCTACTTCAGCGAAAGAATATTATAATGCGCACGACCTTACTGATGATCACCTATCCCATTACAAGGACGTTACATAGATGGAGATCCAACGGCAGATCCTGTTGTTCAATGGAACGCAATGTCCCACCGTCTAATTAAAACTACAACTTGCTACATCTATGATTTGTACGGACTGGAATATTGTATTTGGATCATCCAATAAAAGTTTTAAGGGGTAGGAAAGCAATTGGATTTGGACATTAAAAAAGAACTCAACTTCCACATGGAAGACCAATTAGATATTTTGAGGATTGATGGGAGACAGATATTCTAATGCCGGCTCAACTTGCGAGTAAACTTAATTAAAGAATTAAAGAATAATAAAACTAAAGGGAGGAAATTAGGTCAATGTCGTGGATAACCGATGAATGCACCTACCCTTATCTCTTGTTGACTACATGCTACCCTATCTCTTTAGACAATGTAATAAACTAATCAACTGGATAACTTAAAGTTTATTGCTTCGGGACTAACATTCATTGATAGGGATATCTTAATTACCATATGTGCAGTAGTTTATCACAGGACCACCAATTATCTAGATCTTAATGTGTTATTCATCGTCACATTCAATCCGATGTTTTGCAATAAAGCGAGATTTGGAAAAGTTTAATAGTGCGTAACCTTATCCTTATATAATAAAGAGGTTATTTCCGGTAAACCCACGTGCAAATGTGACAATAAAAAAATGATGCAGGTTAAAGAGTAAATAAGTACAACTAGCACGTTAAAAAATATATGTAAATAAAATTACAATAAATACATAAATATAAAATATAACTCAACTTTTTAAAAATAAAATATATTTTAAAACTAAAATATAACGAAATATATCATCTCTTTAAATGTATTATTGTACATGTTTTATGTATAAATTTCAGATACGCAATTTAAGATCAGTTCGATTTAACCTAAAATTGAAAAAACAAAACTTAAAGCTTGGTTCTATAATGTCGTTTTAGAGTGATTTAAACTCAATTGAAATTCAGAATAAACTAAGTCATCTATTAAAGGAGATGCCTACAACAACCCTAACCCATTACCAAACATATATAAACTTCAAGATAGAATTTAAATTTACTTGTTTTAGTTCATTGAAAATAATAATTGAATTGAATTACAACCAAAAATAATTAACAAATTTCAATTCTTTTCAATTTCTTTAATTAAAAACTTAACATATAAAATTGATACGAACAACAACAAAATGGACCCGCAGAAAAAAAAGAAATGAAAATAGTTTTTGAGAACTTCTTGTGGGAAAAAATCAAAACTAGAATAAAAAGATAAAAAAAATTGTATAGTATATGATAAATATAAAATAAAAATAAAAGATACATATTAAACTAATAAAAGTAATAATTAAAAATTTAAAAATATACATAAAGGATAATAAAACAAATAAGTTATTGTAAGAAAATGTTTAGGCAAGGTAAGAAAATGCTTAGGCTAAATAATTAAAGGGAAAGTACTACAAATTAAAAGTTTAAGCTAAATATAAGACACAAGATTCGAAGGAAAAGATTAAAAAGACCTATAAGAAAGAGAAAGATTTCTCTATATGAGATCATTTACCCATTTTCTAGTATGTCAAAGATTTCTATAGAGAGCCAAGTTCATTGTAAATTTTAGTAAAATCATATCATTCTTAATCACCTTCTCTCATGACTCATTTTGTCCTTTTATAGTCCCTAAGTACAATCTTCTGACATATTCTCTTAAGAACGTCAGGATGTTTCCTCTTAACATGTTTGAACCACCTAAGTCTTGTCTCTCTTAATTTTTTATTAATATTGGCCACTCTTAATATTTCTCTAACTATTACATTAGTAAGGTTGCACATCTAGCGGAGAATCTTCATTTCTGTCATCGTTAACTTATGACTATGTTTGACAGATCAACACTCCATTTTATAGAGCATAGTCGACCTAATTGCTAAACAATAAATTTTACCTTAAAACTTGAGTGATATCTTCTTTTCACATAAAACTCATAATGCACTCCTCCATTTAAGCCACCTTGATCTGACATTGTGAACTATGTCTTCATTAATCTTTCTATTGCTTTGAATAATAGATGTTAGATACTTAAAACATTCTTTTTGTGGTATAACTTTTAAACCAATCTTTATCTCCGCATTGAAAGCTATCCTTTGGCCTGAAAAGTTACATTCTAAGTCTTACTCCTGCTAAATTTAAAACCCTTCAACTCAAGCGTATTCCTTCCAAATTCTAACTTGATATTGATATTCTCTTTTGTCTCATTCACTAAAACAATGTCATCAACAAATAACATACACTAAGGCACATCTCATTGGATATTCTTGATGAGCTCATTCATCATTATTGCAAACATAAAGAGGTTCAATGAGGAGCCTTGGTATAACTTGATATTGATAAAGAAATGCTTTATGTATCCTCCTATCATCCTTACTTTAATGAGGAGCCTTGGTACAACATGATACATATCTCTAATCACTTGTACATATGTCATAAAAACTTCATCAACTTTTAAACACCTCTATATGATTTCTTTTGATACCCCATTAGAAGCCTTTTATAAGTCAATAAAAATCATGTGTAAGTTACGATTTCTTTATTTTTATTTTAATAGTCTTAATTTAATTTATATCATTTAAGTTATTATACTATGAAATGCTTTAAGGTAATTTCACATCAAAAGCATTAAAATTTATTGATAATATACATGTAAAACACAATTATTATGTTCAAATCAATAAACTTGTTTTCAAATGATATTGGGAAAATATTCTTTGAGGAAAGAAGATCATAATTCTATTAATCAATGTCATAGTTATATACATAAGCCATAATCTAAATAGAATAGATATTTTGCTCCAATAGACATCAGAGCATACAAAATTAAATTTAAAATACATAATACATAAATATTACAAGTGGATTAATCAAATATTATTTATACGATAATTTAGCCTAACTATTAAGTTTGAACCGAGTTAATTAAAATATACTCACATTAATAATTTATTATAATTATTTTAAATTAATAATTTAAGTTAAATTTAATTGGTTTATATCTAATTAAAAACTTAAGCTATACTACTGCAATGACATTTGATTAACCCACATATAATGATTGTATCATGTGAAAATTTTCATAATAATAATAATAATATATACAAATAAATAAATGTGAGATTCAAATTGATTAAATCTAAGTGACTGCTGAACCAGTACAAAAAGACAAAATTGTCACGTCCGGTGTACGCGAGACACGAATTTTGCGTGGGGTGACTTTTGTTGCTTTATCAATTTACATTCACGTGCCGTCAAATGTTATCATCGTCATCACCACAATTGTTTCCTCAACATTCTGATTTTGTACAACAACTATTGAGAAGGAATTAATGGCTTGTGTTTCTAAGATTGCCATGTCGGAGGTTGACTTTGGTTTTGGCTGTTTCATTGAAGAAACTTGCAAGGTACAAGGTACTTCGGACTAGGATAGACTTGTAAGTGGAGAATTGTCAAAAGAGGATTCGAGAGACATGCATGTCCTTGTGTCAAAGAGTTGGATCCCATCATGCACGCAATTAGTCAATCGCAAATTCGCAATCCTTGCTTCCAAGCTTCAAAGTTCAAACTCTGCTTCACTTTGAATGTCCCATTTTTACCCATCACGAGTCCTACACGACACTTCCTCTCATTATAACTCCACACCTGAGTCTAGCTAAGACGCCAATGACAAGTACAGACTACAGACATATTGCTTTTGAAATAGTTAATTATAATTAAATTTATATTATTGGTTTTTTAGTTATTTATTTAAACTGTAAAATTTATAAATTGTTAAGTGTTAAATTTATCTAATAATTGTGAGTTCTTCCAGTAGAAATTTAGATAATATTCTAGAAAGATCAAAGTAGGCCCCTATAGGGAACAGGCCATGTATTGTTTGATTTGGTCCACAATTGGGCTTAGTAGAGACTATAGAAGTTATGGTGTGCCCCAAAATGCAAGCTGTTATCAAATTTTGATAGGAAGAAAGCTCTTGTATAATTTGGTTTTTTGAGTACTAAAAATCAATGTTTTGAAAATCGGGATTTAAAAGGTTGAATCGAAATTAAACTGTCATAAAATTGATTAAAGATTTAAGAAAATTAAAAAAATTGAAATATGATTGTCCTTGTGTATCAAAAAATTAAAGTTTAATTAAAAAAGATATTATTAATTGAAACTTTATTGATTTATTTTTCTTTATAATATCTTATTAATTTACAAAAATTGACCAATTAATTAATAAATTGATCGGTTTTAATAATAAGAATTATTAAAGTAAATTGAATTGAAAAGTTAAAAACTAAACCGGAAAGTTAGACGGTTCAAGATTTTTATGGTTTCTCCGGTTGAATTTTTTACTCATTGTTAAAAATCAATGATTAAAAAATTTAACCGTTTCGAACATGTAATTTTTCGGTCTGGTTTTCAACTTTCTGGTTTGATTTCTTTTAATAGTTCTTATTGTTAAGAACAATTAATTTATTGATTAATCGTTTAATTTTCTTAAATTAATAAGTTATTACAAAACAAAATAAATTAATTAAATTTCATTTAAAAATATCTCGTTTTAATTAAACTTTAAATTCTTCGACAATCTCTTTCAATCATATATTAAATTCTTTAATTTTATTTAATCTTTAGTTAATTTTATGACTCTAAACCTTAAATATTTTATGATATTAGTTTAATTTTCTATATACTTAAAAATATATTTAACGTCATGACTCATATTTTTCACAAAAGCATACGATATTTAAAGAATGAGAAGCTAATCCCTCGTCATGTAATAGTTTAACAAGAACTGACTCTTTTTTTTTAATCAAAAGGAACTAACAACAAACAAAACTACTTCATTAAGCGAGGTAAAGAAATCCTTGCTATATCCTCGAGGAGGATTCTAATACACCTTAAAGGAGGGCTTTGAAAGGTGGTGATACCGAAGTCAAAAGATTTAGCGTAGTTGGCCAACCAATCCGCACATCGGTTGGTTTCTCTGTAGATATGTCGATGCCGTACTATCCAATCTCTAGCAAGCAACTCCTGAATAGCCCAAATCAAAGAGCTAAAGACACCCTTTTGCTGCTCTGGAGAGGAAAGAATAGTGATAACCACAAGAGAATTAACCTCCAACTCTATTCTTCTATAACCCAAATCCCAAGCAAATGATAGACCCGAGAAAACACCCCAAAGCTCAGCACAAACCGAAGTAGAAAACCCCACATTTTGAACAAAACCTACAAGCTAAGCTCCTGTATAGTCTCTAAGAACACCTCCTACAAAAGCAGTATTAGAAGTGCGCTTATGAGCGCCATCTGTGTTGAGGTGAGTCCACCCATGAGGAGGTGTTGACCAACCAATAAGTGTCTCCACTCGCCAGTGATGATCTAATAAAACCCGAGAATGCATTTCGTTAGCCTTGTAAATCCATCCAACATAATCAAGAATAATTTGCATAGGATTAAGAGGCTACGAAGAATCCATGTCAAAAATACTCTTATTCCACCAAAACCAAAGGAATTAGCAAGTAATGCCAAAAATGATAGACCAATCAAAACCATGTATCTTCGTATGGGTCTGCAAATTCTTTCTTAGCCATTCTGATTTCGGCATTGTGAAGAATTCTCCATACGATGCCACTAGGGGAAACATTAACCAAACTTGCTAGACCCTAGGGCAGTCACGCATAGCATGCAAATAACATTCACTAATCCCACACGTAGCACAGGCAGCATCCAAGGAGAGATGTCGAGCAACACACTGATTGCTTATCAAGAGGCTTTCACGAAAAAGAAGTCATAGAAAAGCCTTGATCTTCTGTGGACCTAACCATTTCCAAATCAAATTGCAAAGACCACTCCTTTCCTCTAACGCAAAACCCTCACTTAAGGAATACGCAGAAGCAGTACTGAAAACTCCACTATCCAAAGCACCCCACACCCCTATCTTTCTCAAGAGTAAGTCTCGGAGGAAGGATACTAGCAATATGCATGCAAACCGACGAAGAAAGGAGCCCTTGGAAACTATCCCATTTCCAACATTCGTGATCGTCAACATAGCCAGCTGCCTTAAGCAACAAAAAAAAAATCCAATAAAGGTGTGGTTGTGTGAAACATGAGAGGACCAAGATCAACTACCCATGCAACTGTCCAAAAACGAGCTTCTTTACCATTACCAATGATCCATTTAATACCCTGAAGCACATAAGACCATATAGAAGCAAGGCCTCTCCAAACCATGGAAGAACTTTTAGAATCAATTTTAGTTGGTACATTTGTGTAAAAGAAACCATACTTTCCACTAAGGACTCTGACCCAAAGGGCATTAGGTTTGGAGATTGGGCTCCAACCTAGTTTGCAAAGTAACGCATCATTAGTCACTCAGACTTACCTTAGTTCCAATCCTGTAATTTCTTTAGGTTTACAAACAGTTTACCAACTATCAAGACTCACCCTTCGTTGGTTGCCATTAAAACCCCACAAGAAATCCTGCATAATTTTCTCTAAATCATCACAAAGTTGACGTAGAAGTCGCACGGTCTGCATGGTATACAAAGGCAAAGCAGAGATAACCGATTGTGTTAAAGTTACTCTACCTGCTAAGGAAAGATGCTTAGCACTCCATCCTATCAGACGTTGCTGGACTTTATCAAGGATATATTGATAGCAACTTCTGGAAGATATCTCATGAATAAGACGTACACCGAGATACTTCCCAAAGTTATCCGTAAGCTGAAACCCGAAACTCCTACTGATTGATCGAGCCACAAGAAGAGTAATATTTTTAGAGCAGAAACAACGAGTCTTTTCTTTGCCAACCTTTTGTCCTAATGAAATGCAAAAGACTTCTAAAACCTCCAAAACAATTTGAGCTTGCTCAATGGAAGCTTTTGAAAAAAGGATTAGATCGTCTGCGAAAAAGAGATGAGATAAGCAAGGGCTAATGAAAAAAATTAGTAGAAATTTAGATAATATTCTAGAAAGATCAAAGTAGGCCTCTATAAGGAACAAGCCATGTATTGTTTGATTTGGTCCACAATTGGGTTAGTAGAGACTATAGAAGTTATGGTATGCCCAAAAATGCAAGCTGTCATCAATTTTTGACCGGAATAAAGCTCTTGTATAATTCGGTTTTTGAGTACTAAAAATCAATGTTTTAAAAATCGAGATTTAAAAGGTTCAATTGAAAATTTTAAAATATGATTGTGAAGTTTAATTTAAAAAAGATATTGTTAAATGAAATTTAATTAATTTATTTTTCTTTATAATATCTTATTGTTTTACAAAAATTGAATAATTAATTAATAAATTAATCGGTTTTAACAACAAGAATTATTAAAGTAAATTGAATTGAAAAGTTAAAAACTAAACAGGAAAGTTAGACGTTTCAAGATTTTTATGATTTCCCGGTTGAGTTTTTTAATCATTGTTAAAAATCAATGATTAAAAATTTAAACCGGTTTGAACTATCTAATTTTTCGGTTTGGTTTTTAACTTTCTAGTTTGCTTTTTTTAATAGCTCTTGTTGTTAAAAATAATCAATTTATTGATTAATCGTTTAATTTTCTTAAATTAATAAGTTATTACAAAATAAAATAAATTAATTAAGTTTCATTTAAAAATATCTTGTTTTAATTAAATTTTAAATTCTTCGATATTCTCATTCATTCGTATATTAAATTCTTTAATTCTATATAATCTTTAATTGATTTTATTACGTTCTAAGCCTTTAATATTTAATGAGATCGGTTTAATTTTCTATATACTTAAAACATTTGCTAAAAATACATTTAACGTCATCACTCATATTTTTCACAAAAGCAAACGATATTTAAAGATTGAGAGGCTAATCCCTCGTCATGTAATAGTTTAACAAGAACTGACTTTTTACACTTATAACGTCAGACCTGTTTCCCTGTCACTTGTCAGAAGAACGGGTCAAGTGCCTGCACCAATATCGTTGTCCTTCTTTTCCAAACTCCTTTAAAGACAAACTCGCATGCGCAATATATTTTTTTTTACATGTTTCAACCATAGAATTTTTCACATTCGCCGGCTAAATTATATTGAAACGAACAGTTAGTCAACTTTCCCTATATTATGGACAGGGACAGCAATCTCTAGACAGCGAAGTTGTGAGTGGTTCTTTTTCTTTTTCCAACTCCCAACATGATCATCCCTTATGTCAGTGTGTACCAACATCAACACCTATCAGCTTGTTGATTGTAAGCTACACAGATATGACGGTTTTCCTGACAGAAGCAGGGCCTGCAATAACACAATTTATCTGCCAATGCTGTTCTATTCTTGCCGTTGTGCTTCTCTTCTGTCTCGACAGTACTGTGGCTGAAAGTGGAAGTGACAGAGATCAACAGGCATTGCTTGAGATTAAAGCCAAGATTACCAGTGACCCACTCAACATCACGAGCTCGTGGAACATGTCCGTACATTTCTGTCAATGGCGCGGGGTTTCCTGCGGCAAACGCCACCAGAGAGTCACCGGATTGAACCTTAACTCACAGAAACTGCAAGGGTCTCTATCACCATACGTGGGAAATTTGAGCTTTTGCCAGGTACTAATGCTATCAAACAACCGCTTCAGCCTGGAGATTCCTGCTGAAATTGGTAATTTACGCAGGCTGCAGACACTGTACCTGAACGAAAATCTTTTCACAGGCCAAATTCCTGCGAATCTTTCTGGTTGCACTAACCTCGTAGCCATAAGTTTTGCTAACAACAACTTGGTAGGGAAAATTCCAGCAGGGATTAGTAACTTGGTGAAGCTCCAGGGTTTCAATGTCCAGATGAATAAGTTAAGTGGAGACTTTCCGGCATTTTTTGGCAATTTTTCGTCTCTTGAGCTAATCGAGGCAACGTTAAACAACTTTTTTGGAAGCATACCTGACAGCCTCGGACAATTAAAGAAACTGTCTTACCTTTCAATGGGTGGAAATATGCTGTCTGGTACAATCCCTCGCTCCATATTCAATATCTCTGCCCTCCAAGTGTTGTCCTTACCAGTCAACAAGCTTCAAGGGACTCTACCCCCCGAGATGGGAAACATGCTTCCTAACCTTGTCAACTTTAGTGTTGGTGATAATGAATTTACAGGATCCATCCCTCTTTCATTATCAAATGCTTCAAACCTGCAAATGTTTACTATTGCCATTAATGGGTTCAGTGGGTTGATGCCTTCTCTGGAGAAGATGAAAGGTCTTTTCTGGCTCAGTATTTCCACCAACAACCTTGGAACTGGACAATACGGAGATTTGAGGTTCTTGGACACCTTGAGCAACAAGACTAGCTTGAAACTATTATCTATCAGTGCTAACAATTTTGGTGGGCCGTTGCCAAGCTCCATCACCAACTTGACTAGTCTCAACACATTGACTGTGGACTTTAATCAGATATTTGGAAGTATCCCATCCGGAATAGGAAATCTGGTCAACTTGGGACAATTAGACTTGGGAAACAACAGGTTTACAGGTGAAATCCCTGTTGAAATTGGAAACCTGAAGCAACTAATAAAATTGAGTTTGTACAGCAACCATTTCTCAGGCACTATTCCGTCCTCAATTGGGAATTTATCGCTGCTGACGCATCTGGAACTGGAAGAAAATTCTTTGCACGGCGTAATTCCTCCAAGTCTTGGGAAATCTCAGAGTTTACTATTACTAAATCTTAGTCAAAACAACCTCAGTGGTTCAATCCCCAGAGAAGTCATGACAATCACATCCTTGACAATTTCTTTAAGCCTCTCGCAAAATTATCTGACAGGTCAGCTGCCTGCAGAAGTAGGAGTGTTGATAAACCTTGGGGAATTGGATATTTCTAATAACATGTTGAGTGGTGGAATACCTGACAGTCTGGGCAGCTGTGTAAGACTAGAATTCTTGTACATGCAGAGGAATTCGTTCCGGGGAAGTATTCCTACATCCTTAAGTTCATTAAGGAGCCTTCAAGTTGTAGATCTTTCTTATAACAATTTGACTGGAAATATTCCAGATTTCTTCGAGAGTTTTCATTCTTTGTTGAGACTGAATATGTCTTTCAATGATTTGGAGGGCATTGTACCGACAAAAGGAGTCTTTGAGAATTCAACAGCAACGTCAGTTGAAGGAAACAGTAAATTATGTGGAGGAATTGCTGAATTTCAGTTACCTCCATGCAACATCAAGGCAACTGAGAAGAGAGGTCTGTCCCTTTATTTGAAGCTAATAATCGCTATTTGTGGACTACTTGGTGCAGTATTGGTGGTAGCTTCTCTGTGTTTCTTATTCGTCAAGAGGGGAAGAGTAGAACCCAAACCAAATCCTTCATTAAATTTATCTCTCCGAACATCGTACCAGAGCCTGCTTAAAGCTACTGATGGGTTCTCGCAAGCAAATTTGCTTGGTGTAGGTGGTTTCGGGTCTGTTTATAAAGGTGTACTCGAAGAAAATGGACCAACCATAGCCGTGAAGGTGTTGAATGTATTCCACCCAGCAGCTTCCAAAAGCTTCAAAGCAGAGTGTAAGGTCCTGAGAAACATCAGACACCGAAATCTTGTCAAATTACTGACAGCTTGCTCTGGGTTTGACTATCAAGGTAACGAATTCAAGGCTCTGGTTTACGAGTTCATGGTAAATGGGAGCCTAGAGGACTGGTTGCATCCATTTCATAGTTCCGACGAGACACAGGAGTCACCGAGGAAGAGTTTGAACTTTCTCCAAAGACTTGGCATTGCCATAGACGTGGCTAGTGCTCTAGACTACCTTCACCAAGGTAATCAGACACCAATAGTTCACCGCGATCTCAAGCCAAGCAATGTTCTCCTCAACGAAGAGCTTGAAGGACGCGTTGGAGACTTTGGGTTGGCCAGATTTTTTGCAGAGAATGCTATTGTCTGTAATTTGGATCCATCGAGTACCATCGGCATAGGAGGAACTGTTGGTTATGCCCCTCCAGGTATGTATCCATCTGAAACCTTGAAAAGTTAAATATAATGAAGAGTCGTTACTTTCTTTCATAACAACAACAACCTCTGCAACTGCAGAATACGGCACTGGGAACGAAGTGTCTACATCTGGCGATGTTTATGCATATGGGATTCTGTTGTTGGAGACGTTCACGGGAAAGAAACCGACCGATGACCTGTTTACAGATGGTCTGACCCTTCATAGTTTTGTAGAGGCAGCATTGCCAGAACAAGTGGAGAAGTTATTGGATCCAATTCTTCTTCAGGAAATAAGGGAGAGAGAGGTGGACCAAGACCGTGCTGAGCGTTGGAGCAATAGAAGAATATCTCAAGTTTGGGAATGCATAGTTTCGATATTTGAGCTTGGACTAACTTGTTCTGCGCAAGTGCCTCGTGAAAGGATGAAAATGGTCGACGTTATGGTTGAATTATCTACTATTCAAAAGACACTTTTTGGAAGCTGAGACTGATCTCGGGCAGGGCAAGTCCAACGTAATGCTCTTTGAAGACAGCCGTACTGATTTTTAGTAAGAAAAAATGTATTTATTTTGCAAGTTGAATGAGTTCATA
Source organism: Erythroxylum roraimae (assembly GCA_027568915.1). Classification (NCBI taxonomy): domain Eukaryota; kingdom Viridiplantae; phylum Streptophyta; class Magnoliopsida; order Malpighiales; family Erythroxylaceae; genus Erythroxylum; species Erythroxylum roraimae. The sequence continues at coordinate 28,482,764 of JAOSBL010000003.1, read as the reverse complement.
CGTGAACTAAATCAGATATTGTGTTAGTACGCATATGAAGAAGCAATGAACATATACATCTGCATTTGGCATGCAGATAGTCTAGCTTGTAATACTAAAATCTTTGTTCATATCTTGGAAGGTGACTCGTCCATCAAGTGAAATGAAGAGTCTTTACTTCTCCAGTAAAGAGAAGTGAAGAACAAAAGATGACAAAATCTGTTTCTGTACACTCTACTGCCTCCACATCAGTGTCAATACAACTGACATTATCTATTTTCGAGTTTCCGACGATCTACATGAATTCTTGTCACTAATTTGAAAAGCATGTCAAGCCCAAGCACTAATTGGGTTTCGTCTTAATTCAATCAAAGAATTAGGCTATTAAGTCAGAAGCAAACACCAACTTTGACAGAAACAAGTTGTATAAAGAACACTCATTGACCTAATTTTCACTATTCTCAGTCTGTTCCCAACTGCAACATCTAATAGAAAACGAAGTTTTATCAGCAGAATCTTTCCTATCAATACTGAGCGTGTGAAGTTTTAAAATTATTTTGATGTAGGATTAATCGCTATTCTTATTTCATGGAATAAGTCCATCTCCTGCCATAACTCAGTCAAGGAGTTATAGTACTCAGTGACTGATTTGTTTCCCTGTTTCAGCCCCCGAAGTCTGGATCGAACCTCAAAACATTGTGAGGTATTCTCCACGTCTTAGTAGATTTCTTTGACTGCCTCCCATATTTCATTGGCAGTCTTGTAGAACAGATAGGTCCTCCCAATTCTAGGCTCCATGGAATTGATTAACCGTGCCATAACAATCGAGTTTTCAGCTTCCCATGTGCTGAATCGAGGATCGCTTGTAGAGGGCATTGGAGTATCGCCAATAACATAACTATCCTTTCCTTTACCCTAAGCACAAGGAAGACAGATTGGAACCACTATCTAAAGTTGGTCCCATTGAGTTTGTGCTGGGTAATTTGAAGAGAATGGTTTTCTAGTGAGGGGTATGGTGAACTATTTGGCATAGCCGTATAGGCATACCTCGTGGAAGGGCAGATGAGGCAGCTTTAAGGGTTTTCTAAGGCTTTCTTGAAGGGAATCATTTTCGGCTATTGGAGGCTCTGATACCATTAACAAAGACGTGAAAGCAAATAATTCTCCTTGTTCATTTACTCAGAATACAGATTTCCAATATAGGCTGAAACTACCCTAATTCTAGGAAGTAAGAAAAAATTAACAAAGCGGTTAAATTATTATCATGTGTTTCATTATGTGGTGGAAAAATTAATAAAGAGATTACATGGTTGGAAAACTAAATTATTATCAAAAGCAGGTAAAGATGCCTTGTTGCGAACCGTAGCCCAAGCTATGCCAAATTACATAATATCCCTCTTCTTGTTACCCGTAGATACTTGTAAGGATTTGGAAACTTTAATGAATGGTTTCTTTTGGCATAATGGAGGAGCAGAGAATAATGGCATAAGATGGCTTCGATGGAAACGTATGGCAGTTGCAAAAATTCATGGGGTTTAGAATATCGTGACTTGAGGCAGTTTAATCTTACTTTATTAGCAAAGCAAGGCTGGCATTTGATTAAATATCCAAATTGTTTTGTTGCAAAAATTTTGAAATCAAGATACTTCCACAATTATGAATTTCTTACAGCAGATATAGGCAACAATCCAAGTTAGATATGGAGAAGTATTTGTCAAGCAAGCTCTATCATAATTAGGGATGTCAAAGACGTGTTGGTGATGGTCATACCATTAATATATGGCGTGATTCCTGGTTAATAGATGATATGGATCCTACTATTCAGACAGAGTTCATGGAGGATTTGAATATAAATATGGTGGCTGATCTCATGGTGGGTCATCGATGGAATGAACATTTGATTCGGAATTCTTTCATTCCACGTGATGCAGACCTCATTCTACAGATTCCATTGGGTTTTTCGACTATTAAGGATGATTGGATATGGACCATGAATAGAAAAGGAGAATACCAAGTAAAAGAAGGTTACAGGCTTGGTCCAGAGATTGCTAATGTGGAGTTTATTGTGACTGGTTTTCCATGGGAAAAACTTTGGCAGGTTCAGGTTCCTGGTAAAGTGTAGCTCCTTGTTTGGCGTATTTTACGTGATACTCTTCCATGCAGAGCAAATTTAAGAAGGAGACATGTAACATCCCATTACGTATGTTAAGGCTAGAATAGTAACTTATGAGAAATTTTTGAGAAAATTAGGAAAATGCATGTCATGCATAAGTTAATTATAACATACACATGTTTTTGCACATTCATATGATTGTACATGCATTCATTGACATTTTTCAGGTATAATTAATTTATAAATGCGATTAAAAGATGAATTGTGAGCTATTTGCGTTAAAAATTTATTTGGAGACCATTAGTATTATTTCAGAATTTTTAGTGAATTTGAGGTACATTTGGACTAGCACAAATGCCTAAGTGGTAGGACAAATTGATACATGAAAAATTTGGATGATTAAACCTAAAATTGAGTGACATTTGGCATAGTTAAATTGGTGACAAATGGACTAGTAATTAAGTGACAAATTGATCAATCATTGTGTGACAAATGGGTTGGTAAGTTGATGACAAATGGCATAGTTGATTAATGGACAAGTGACCTAGTTAGTTGGAGACATTTGGCAGCACCTTTGCTTGATAAGTGCTGAACATACCATAAGACATATGGCCATTCCATTGGATGACACCTAACACCTTAGGTGTAAGTTTCATCAGGAGCAACTCCAACTATGGTCATTTCTCTTCTTCCTTCCTCTCACACACCACTGAAACACTCTTCCTCGCACCTCCCTATGTTTTTTTATGTTCATGTCTGATTGTTACACCAATAATTCGTGCTTCACCCTCACAAAATTAAGTAGAGAATTAGAATATAGTTACCAAGTTGTCCTAGCTGAAATCCCTCCAAGTTCTACCTTAAATATGTGATGATTTTGCATGTTTGGAGTATTGATTTAGAGTGATTTTTGAGCTGAGATTAGAACTGAACAAGTAAGTAGAAATATGATCTTTAAGGCATGTGATTATGAAGATTGAATTAGGAAAGATTGTATAGGATGAAAATGCTGAGGTGTGCTAGAATTTGATAACTTGAATGTTTTTACTAAACATACTTTGGTATTTTTGGCTATATTTTGATCTATAGATTTCCAAATGAAATGATTCTTGATTTAAATTGAACTAGAGACATTTTGCTACAAATGTTAGGAAGAAATTGAATTTGAATTCTATCCTTAAGGGTCTTGAAATTTAGCTTGAAAGTAAGTGGCTTAGGCAGTAGCACTATCAATGACAGAAATCAGGTCTTGTTGTTATTGAATAAAATGTATTGATATAGGCCGAATCAGACAAAGGTGTCTTCACAAAAGTTATAGCTTATTCTCTTAGCTTTCAATTATTATAAAGTTTGTAATTTTTAGATATTGGAATTGAGAGATATGAGGTGTATAACTTGAATGCATGATCATGCATTAGCCAAATTTCCAAATTTACACAATCTGTGGTATTTTGAGCATAACTCATAAAATAATGAATCAAATTGTACGATCTTAGTATCATTAGAAACTTAAGACATTAAAGAACAACTTTCCAGAAGGAAGTGTTGCCTAATTTTGTCATTTACCTTATCAGAATAATTATGTAAAGTTGACCCGAAAGCATATTATGAGAAAAAAATCTGAAATGATCAATTGGGTTATGAAATTAGTTTCACATTGTTTTATTATAGTCCAAACCCTAAGTACAAATTATATTAATGAGGGTTTTGCTATCTTAATGATATGGTGACAAAATCTCGATAAGATACCTGGAATTATCATTGAACATGCATTGTGCTTATCGTCTATACATTGATGTGCATAAAGAAAGAATTATACATTTATGCAAAATTGTGATATATGTAAATGTGTTTTGTATGATATAGAGGAACACATTGGACGCCAGTCGGACATTGCCGGACCATCCAAGCAATAGCTTCTTATAGCGTACTGTGAGCCAACCTAGATGAATTTTCTAGGATTGATTTGATTTGATTTGTTAAGCTTCCAATTATTGAACTGTTGCGAATTGTTTCTGAATTCCGGACTTAAAGTCTGAGGAGTATATATATTTGGGATTGTATTGGAAGTGCTCTGATTTGTTTGATAATTCTGTTTGTATTATGCTAGGTGAATTCTCAACGAAAGTTGAATGCCGGACTTAGGTCCGATAATTATGAAATTTTGAGGTCCGATAATTATGAAATTCTGACTGTGCTTTATAAATGATTGTGATACATGGTAAATTCTGAATTGATGCATTTCATAAAATGCACGCTCAGATAAAGGCGTTATGACCGGAGTAGCCAGTATGAAAGCGCTTGCACGTAAAGCTTTGCTCCATGATATATGATTCTGTACGTAGAGCTATGCTCCGTGATATATATTTCTGACTGAGCCCAAAGGACCAGTATTTGTATATGTGATAGGCACTCAGTCACAACAATAATAACGAATGTAGAATCTCATATGCATCTGTATTTGTTTATATATGATCTTATTCGCAATGATTAAATGATGTGTCATGACAGTGTGAGTATTTGGAATATACATGTTTTGTATAAATGATTGCGAAATATGTGATTTGTGTATGTGAATCCGGTGAAATCATCAATGATGGTTCACTCATTGAGTTTGCAAAACTCATAAAAATTGTAACGTGATTTTTCATATACGAGATAGGAGACTTAGTGTTTATTCTGGATTAGAAGAACATTTTGGACTAAGTTATGGCTCAGAGGTCTGTCAGCTAACGTCAGAGAGTTATAGCTTTTATTTTGTAGTTTTTGCTAGAACTTTTATGAGGTTTTGTAAATATTTGTCTAATGGAAACAGTGTAAACTTTGTGAATGAATGCAATAAATGGTTTTAAAATTTGCTAACTTTTAAATGGTGTTATTAATGCCATGTGTAAGTTGGATTTGTTTTTGCTATAACATACCATTATTATAGGTTATGTACTAGAATGTCCTTAGATGTTCGGGTATATACTCTATGGTAATAGGATGTTGCAAGACATATTGATTTAGATGAAACTTGCCCTCTCTGTGGTACATCGACGGAAACTACACAACATGGTTTTTATTGCTGTGAGTTTGCTCAATCCGTTTGGCTTTTATCTTCTGTGGGTTGGACTTCTATTATATCCTTACTTGAATGGCTTGCTGTTGATGTCTCTTCTTTCAAGAATTCACAGAAGGAGGAGGTTTTCATGATAATTTGGAGTTTATAGGCTCATCGAAATGAGGTTGTGTGGCAGCAGAGGCTTCATCATCAACATTTTATTATCAGTCGAGCAAGAGCAGTTCTTTTTGAATGGAAAGCAACTAAGTCGAAGGGTAATCTATCAACAAGACAAAACCAAAACCTTCATTCCAGTTGGGTGGCTCCAGCTCCGAATCAATTTAAATGCAATGTTGATGTTGCTTTGTTGGAGAATGGCCTTTATGGGCTTGGCATGATAATTCGTAACTCTCAGGGGCAGAACTGTGCTGGAAAATTAATGACTTTACCAGGATGGAGAGATCCACAAGTAGGAGACGCCCTTTGTTTTTGGGAAGCTTTGAGTTGGATCAAAACATTATCTTTCTTCCCAATATGTGTGGAAACTGATTGTCAAGTCGTTACTCAATTTTTGACATCTACACATATATTTTCTTCTTATTTTTTAATGATTACTCAAGATTGTAAAGCTTTACTTAATAAGCTTCAGTTTATTTCTTCTGCTTTTATTAGAAAGCCAGCGAATCAAGTTGGTCATACAATAGCTAGGGCAACTAGTTCTATGACTGGTTTTGAATGGAGGGTATGCCCTCCTTTTTTCTGTATGATTTTTTATCTATTGATATCAATAATATGCGCTGAGCGCATCCGGTAACGTTAAAAAAAATCGCTATTATTATTTGTTCTTCTTCAAGTTTGTAAAGAAAACGAGGATAGATGTAAAGAGCTCTCAAAGTATACTACAAATACATGTTTTCTTTTTAGTTCTTACATCAAAAAGCATTCAAAGTGTTTTTATACACGTACTTTGAAGAATTTTTGAGCATTTAAGCATTTATTGTCTCATTCTGTCTTAAATGAATCGCTTATTTTTGTTAAGATATTCACTATATCTTATTATTTTAATTTTGGCATTTTTATTATTGGATATTTAGATAATGATTAAAAATATAAATCAAGAAGTCTTACTTGAATTGGATTCTTGGATAAGTGTTGTTGCACAAATAGAAGTCCATCTTGAATAAAAATTGGAGTGGATCATGTTTCTTTTTGAGATATGGATAATGGAAGATGACATGGGTGAAGGTGGAGTGAAGGTTTCCAAGTCTAGAATTTTACTGTTGCGTGACTCTATTCTTTGGTGTATATACAGATTTGGTGAGGTTCCTTCTTATGCATGTTTATGTTGAACGAAAGAGCAAAAAGTGCGTGGTCTTTGATCTGAGGATTCTTATTGTTTTGAGGAAGGCGTGTGTGTGACATTGCCAAGTGTGAAGAAAATTGGAGACAGTCAAAGGTGTGTTGATGCATATGTGACCCAACTCCTGAACTTGAATCGTGGTTGACTTGGTGAAGTTCTCGCTAGGAGTTTATTTGGTGTATTGTGCGTGATCTTATTTTTACTAAATATACACGTGAGTCATTTGGCTTGTGAGTTGTTCTTGATCTGTGTCTTGGTACATTTTATCATTGGTGAATGGGCAGATCACATGGCTTTTAGTGCTCAGAATATTGGGGCATAGCTGGAGATATATTGTTGTGTGCTTGAACCTTTGTGTTTGAAAGGCATTATTGTGGGCTGAAAGATAATGTGCGTGAACTGGAAGTCTAGTGATGATACCTGCGTGATTATTAAGCTGCTTATGATTTTGTGATTGTGTAGGAAATCATTCCTCGTCTTTTTGTCAAGTGTCTTCTTGAGTGTTGAGTTGTTTGTTTAATCACTTAAGTGATTTATTCACTGTTGTTGTTTCAAAAGATTGTAGAGAAAAATCCTCAGTTGAGGTTAACACGAATCGGTCGTATTATTGGGTATGAATCACTTTCACAGGTAGTGAGGACGAGTAGCAGTGTCAAGGGTTAAGTGGAGTCGGCTTATTAAAGCCTTGTGTAAAACTATCATTGTCCTTTGATGAAAGTATTAAACTGGGTAAAGGACCCACAGATGTAGGCAAGGTGTGCCGAATTGTATTAACAAATATTGGTGTTGATTTATTTTGTTGCATTTTAATTCTTCTGGTTTTTGATTGTGCTAGAAACGATTGTCGTGATTCGAAGAGTTTGCGAAACTAATACGCCCCTATGGTTTTTATCAATTGGTATCAAAGCGAGGTTACCTAATCAGAACTTGGTATAGCACGTTGATGCAGATCTGCATTTTGCAAATATGGCTACAAAAGAAGGTGCATCAATTACCAGGCCACCGTTGTTGGATGGTTCTAATTATCCTGTATGGAAGGCACGTATGAGAGTTTTTATTTGGGCACAGGGAACAAAGGCATGGAATTCAGTACTACATGGCTGGATGCATTCAGTGATGGCTGATGACAAGGGAGAAATAGTACTAAAAGATCCATTTAAATGGACAAGAGTTAAAGAAGAGAGAGCCCTTGAAAATTCTCAAGTCATGCATGTCATTTTTAGTGCTATGGATGAAGGTCATTTCTCAATGATATCAGCCTGTGAATTAGCTAAAGAAGCATGAGATTCTTTGCAAACTATACATGAGGGATCAAAATCTGTGATAGCCTTAAAACTTCATATGTTAGTTATAAGGTTTGAAGAACTGAAGATGGATGACATTGAGATAATTGGAGATTTCCGTAAGAAATTGCACGATATAGCAAATCAAGCAGATCAATTAAAGAAGAAATACTCTAACCTGAAATTGGTAAAGAAGACATTAAGATCACTACCTCCAAGATTATTTTGAAAATTGTAGCAATCAAGGAGGCTCATGACATTAATGACTTGTCGTTGGAGAAGATAATTAGAATTTTTACCAATTTCGAAATGCATTTTTTGAGGAGCAAACAAGAAAAGAGCAAAGGATTTTGGCACTACAAGCTGAAACTGGAAAGGGCATAAATGATATAGAAGATGATTCTGACGAGAACGAGGATCTGGTTTTGTTAACACAAAGTTTCAGTAAGTTGGCTGAAAAGAGTGAAAAGGGATAGACCCGAATTTAGGAAAAACAGTGGGAGTTCATCAAACAACAACTTCAAACAACAAGTCAAAACTCAGAAGGGTGAAAGAAAAGCAAGGAGAATTTAATTTCATAAGTGTCAAGGCTTCGGACATGTGCAAGCAGAATGTGTTAATATCCTGAAGAAGAGAAAAGGGAAATCCTTTACGAGCACTTAGAGCGAGAATGAACCCAAAAGTGAGTATGGTAGTGAAGAAGATATTGTGAACAGTACTGTGTTAGTTGCTTTGTACAGCAAAAGTCTAGTTGCCTGCTTAACATTAACCAAGAAGACGCAAACAAATGAGCTCAAAGGTCGATCTCAGATTATAATAGTGGTTCAGATGATGAAAAAGAGAACATTTACGAAGTTTATGAATTAATGTATGCAAAATGGGTGCAAACATGTAAAAAGAATGAAAAGTTGAATGAAGAAAACTTATCTATAAAGAACATTATTCGTGGCTTAGAGAAGAAACTGATGTTGACACTAGTTGAACTTGATGAAGTAAAATTAAAATTGGTCAGTACCGAAAAGGGATTGAGGATGTTATATGGTGGCACGGAGAAGTTAGAAAAATATTGGAAATCTGTAAGATAAAAGGGGATCTTCAAGGCATTGGCTACAAAGATGAATGTTCTAAGGTGAATGGTGAGAAAATTAATGCGTCCAGTTCTGTCTAAGAAGAAATTTCAAAGAAAAATCATAGATTTGTTCCTACGTGTCATTTTTGCAGAGTTATCAGACACATAAGACCAAGATGTTACAAGTTACTACAGATGCTTCAAAGAACCCAAAACTGAAGGAGCATTCATTCCTTACACAACTTCCAGCAGCAATCCATAACTCTGAAGCACACTTGGGTTAAAAAGAGTCAATTGCAAGCTCTCGTAGCCCTTAAATCTATGAAGGTGACTTCGCAGAATGGTTGGTATTTTGACAATAGATGTTCACATCATATGACAGGAGAGAATAGTTACTTATCCAATTATCAAAGTTGTATGGATGGACATGTGACATTTAGAGATGGAAAGAAGGCTTCGATAGTTGGTAGAGGAACGTTAAACGTGGATGGACTGCCATATCTAAAAAACGTACTCCATGTCGATGGATTAAAACCAATATAGTAAGTATAAATCAACTTTGTGATGATAATTTATTAGTTGAATTTACAAGTGATGAATGCAGAGTGATAACTAAGCAAGGAGAATGCATTGTGAGTGGCAAACGATCAGCAAACAATTGCTATATGCTATAGGTCACCAATATCTACAATTCAACCTCTTACGACAATAATATGGAGCTATGGCATCAAAAGCTTAGACACATCAACTATAAGTTCATTAGTAAGTTGAAGAAATTGGATGCGGTGAAAAGTTTACCCTCGGTGAACAAAGAAGACAAATCGTTGTGTAGTGCATGTCAAATAGGTAAGCAAATTAAAGTGCCACATAAAAAGGTGAGATATGTTACTTCCTCACATATACTTGAGTTAATTCATATGGATCTGGTTGGTCCAACACAACATGATAGCATTGGTGGGATGAGATACTTTCTAACATGTATTGATGACTACTCTAGATACACTTAGGTATCATTTTTTGAGAGAAAAATCAGATGCTTTCAAGGCCTTTAGAAGCCTTTGTGTGCAAGTTATGAATCTAAAAAATATGACAAAGTTGAGAATTCGGTCAAGTCATGGAAGGGAATTTAAGAATGTAAGCTTCAATGAGTTTTGTGATGAATATGACATCATACAAGAATTTTCAGCACCTAGAACTCCACAGTAAAATGGCCAAATCCATGTTGAATGGTAGAAAGATGTCTATGCAATTTTGGGCCAAAGCAGTCAACATAGCATGCTACATATGTAACAGAGTTTATCTTAGAAACATCTTGAACAAGACATCTTATGAACTTTGGAAACGAAAGAAACTAGATGTGAGCTACTTTCATGTGTTTGGCAGTAGATGCTACATTCTTGAACAACTCAAAAAATTCGAAAGCAAAAGCGATGAAGGGATCTTTATTGGTTATTCAACTCATAGCAAAACATATCGAGTGTTTAATCAAAGAACCAAGAAAGTGTTAGAATCTGAAAATGTGGTGATAGATGAAGTATCTCAAACGTATGCTACAGGGGCAGAAGAAAACTTGCAAAATCGGTCTTACAAACCAGCTCAAACAAGTAGCAATACTACAACCAAAAATTGCCTAGATCTACAGTTAGTTGTTAAGGAAGTAACCGTGCAAACTGAAGAATTGGCAGTTACTTCGAATGAGGGATCTTCCAAGACATTTGATGTGGAAATAGTCCCGTTAAATAGTCAAACCTTGAGAGAAATTGATCTAAACCGGGATCCTCCATCACAAATCAGAAAAAGTCATCCAGTAGAAAATATTATTGGTGTAGCGCCCCCTTACCGTAGAGTACCCACCGGGACGCCCGTAGGTCATTCCGGTACGTATCCTACGATCAGAGAG
>JAOSBL010000003.1:28431412-28457808 GCA_027568915.1 Erythroxylum roraimae | reverse complement strand
TATAATTATTACATAATTATTACGTCACACCGGTTGAACCGGTGGTTGAACCGGTAAAACCGATGATCAGTAAGGCCACCGATTTAATGACCGGTCGAATTTTCAGAACACTGGCTGGCACGAAATTATGGGTACGGAAAATTTGATCCGAAGAATATCTATTTGATTCAAATAGTTGACCAGATCAAGCTATAAATTGTGGTTGTAAATTGTCACGCAAATGAATGCCCATTAAGAGGTTCTAGAGATTGCCATCTGACTTTAATTGAAATCGAAAAGTCACGGAATAAATTTGATGTAGCAGAAAGTCAGAAGAGATGCCACATTCAGAGTCACTCGTGCTTAAATTATTCTCTCTTCTTTAATTTTGGTCCAGGTACATTATAAAAGCAAAAACCCATTTGGAATATATGATTCACGCTCATGTATCGAGAAGCTTATTTGTTAAACTAGTCATCAGGATTGACTTTCTACATTTGACTTTTCTCAATTCCATATATAATATCAAAGAACATGACCAAACCCATTATAAATAAACCTTTGGTGCAACTAAACGACACTACATAGGATTCGCTTTGCTGGATTCGATTCCCTGTTCACCACATTTTGAAACATTATCACATATCAATTCTTATTCTCTACGCCTACCTTTTATAAACATATTATTAGCTGTTGTATTGACTTGTTTATCACTAGCAACTTTGTGCTGCACCATTAATGTTCATAGTGCTTAACTTTAGACATGGCATAAAGTAATCACTAATTGCCTCTTATTATGTAATATACAACAAGATTAGGTTGACTAAAAGGCGTAACTACAGGGAATGAAATCGCTTAGAGATTGTCTTCGTGATCTTGATAGATCTTAACGAATCACTGGCCAGAGCATTGTATCTGCTCATTAAAGGGCTGTTCTTATTGACCGCAAACAAGTCTTGTTTGCTTGCGAGGGTTGTCTTTGGCCTTGCAAACTCTTGGTAGATAGATGAATTTTGAGCACTGGAGTACACGAATCCGTAAAACTATTGACCTAATTTTTGGTGCAGGGATCTAACGGGTTTAACTAGGATTGAACTTGTACTACTTTTTAACTTATAAATGACTTTAAATTTTAATTAAATTTGGACTTTTGTGGTCAAATTTTATTTCAACATCTTGATAAATTTATTAATTTAACATATAATATTGATTTTGTCAATAATTTTAGTCCGTCTTAAATTGAATCAAAATTTAAAGTATGATTTCGATTTGAAAGTTAAAGATTATTATGTTAACTTTAATTCTCTATTAAAATGCATTTTGCTTGCTGAACTTGGGTCGAGCCGACCAATTCAGGTCGTTTTGACTTTCTTAAGTTAGCATAATTAGTAAGAAATAAATTTATTATATTAATAATTTAGGGAAAATAGTATAAATTAAGAAAAATAAGCTTAACCTGTGATATTATATGTAAGGTGTACAAAAGAATTAGACTTTGGCTTTATTTGGTAAATGATTGTCAACTATTTTTTGGCGAGAGGTACTTGGATGATCAAACACAATTATATTTGGTAATTAGCTAATTGAGTTGACGGATTGAATCCAATTCGTTGTTTTTAAAAATGTTCATATTTGTTCCAACCATTGAGAAATTAAGGATCGAAAAGACAATTGTGTCTAAAAGTTATTACAAATTACTCAAGCTGCCATCTTTATTATTATTGTTGTTATTATCATGTGCTCTATGTTTTTTATTAGAGTTATAAACTTAATTTTTGTGAAATTAAATATCTAAAATTTATATTAAAATATTCAAAAAATACAAAGAAATAATACTCATGTTTTTATAATTTTTTAAATCATGCCCTCATAAGTTATTTTACACATTAATAACTAATATTAAATAATTAATTTTACTAAATATATTTAAATATACTGTTAATATTATCCGCTGGCCAAATCAGTTGATATAATATATTATCAGTTAATTATGTACAAGACTGTTATCAGTTAATTGCTAATAGAATTAATTAATAGTTAATGTACAAGACTGCCATGTAGTAGTTCATGAAGTGATAAACGGAACTTTGCAGCTTAAGATTCAAAACGTTAAATCACTTGGACTAATAATGTTTTAACTCTTTTACTCTAGACTTAGAAGAAGATTATTTCTGCCCTTGTATAACTTCTTCTAGAAAGCATGGTTTTAAAAATTGGACCGGATCGGATCGACCGGTGACCGGTCGGCTATCCGGTCCGGTTTAACCATAAAAACTGGTATGCAATTGAATCAGTCTGAACTGGTCAAAACCGGTCCGGTCTGACCATTGGTTCAATTAATTTTTTTATTTTCTTATTTTTTTTGTATTTTTTGTATTTTTTAATATTATTTATAATTAAATATAATTATTGCATAATTATGATGTCACACCAATTCGACCGGTGGTTGAACCGGTCAAACCGGTGACCAGTAAAACTTCCAATTCGATGATCGGTCCGAGTTTCAGAACACTGCTAGAAAGGAAAAGAAAATTGTGATTTGAAGTTCCCGTCAGTTTTGGATTCAAAGGTTTAGTTATAAGAGTCAGCTATTTCATGCATCTTCCGTAACCCACGATTGACCCTAAATTTAATGTTGAGAAATTAGAACTTTGGACTTTGATTCTTCCCGTGCTATGTATCTTCTTCCCTTGTGATAAACAGGTCGCCTAATTTGAAGCTAACATTATCCGTTTCCCAATCTCACATAAATGAAAGAGGAGGTGATGTTGATCACAAAAATGAAGAAGACCCTACCAAACTACTCATTCAAGAACAAATTGGTAGAGCGGATTACACAGAGGAACTAATCTTTCAAGTCCATCCACATTTGTGCTATCTTTCCCTACTAACCTTTAAAAAATATTAAAATTGAAGTGCAAGGTGAGGTAACATATTTAAGTGTGGGTTTGACAATGGGATGACCCGGCTGAGCCTACTTAGGCTCAAGTTTAATCTAAAAATTTCACCCTGGGCTGAGCTTAACAACTTCGTTTTACTAGAAAAAAATTCATTTTAAAAATTTTTTCGAGTTGTGGTCTAAGTTAAGCTCATGATTTAACAAAAATTTGAGTTGGCCTGAAGTCTAATCAAATCGAGTTTGGACTTAACTGTTACGCTTAATTAAGTGGAATTTCCTTAGCTTTAAATTATTGAAGAATATTTTAATATTTAATTTTATTATATTTAGGAAAAATCTCAAGATATTAAAATTTTAGAAAAAATCCTTCTAAATTTTAAATTTTTAACAAACTTCTTTTCTCATTCTTTAGTAAAAAAAAACGTAACACATATAATATAAATATCCAACATAGAATAATCAAATGTTATTTACTTGTCGATTCATATCATTGTTTAAATTATTGATTAAGGTCAAATTTAATTGGTTCATATCAAATTTAGTTGTTGAGTTGAATTATCAAAATAATTATATTTGATTAGTTTACTTACGATGTTCATGTGTATTTCATTGTTGTTTTTTAAGTATAAAGGAAGGGTTTTTTTTTAAAAGAACTAAAAGCTAGAATGAATTTTTACCCTTAAATTTATACCAAATCATTAATATAAATTGGAAATACGTATGTAACTTTGGTCCAATACCAAATTCTACTTTAATAACTTCACATAAACTTAATAAAATATTAATTTTAAAAATTTTCTAATACTATAAAGTATTTTTACATAATTTTGATCAATTCAAATATGATTGAGAAAGAGTTGTAATAGAAATAAATTTCTATTTTTTTTACAATTAATTTTATAAACTAAGAAGAATAAGCAACGTTATATCCATAATTCCTAATTCGCAAAATAGACTTTTCTGATGATTTATATAATATAAAGATGACAATAGGCCAACCTATAAATATCAATTTAAATGTTTTTAATAGGTCGGTTTAGACCGGCTTGAAGTATAATTCTTTTAAGCAAAACGACATCGCTTTGCTTATAAAAGTTGAGTCTCAAGTAAGTCTGAGTTTGGACAACTCAGATCTGAATTCAATAAAAAAAGACCTTATTTTATACTTTTAATTTTAAAAAATTAGTAGGACCGGCCATAGCTGGCTAATCATATCCGAACTTGTTATTAGCTATATATCAGAACGTATTTCTGCATAATAAAATTCCTAAAATATGCTTGAACCTGAAGAGATTAGATTAGGCCACAAGAGTGAAACTGAAACAGACGGTTTCAACGTGACTAGAATCTCTACTGAATGGGATTGGACTAGCCAGAAGGTGAAACTGGATACATCAGGCTTTGAACAGTCACTGAATCCATACTATAAAGACTCGTTCCAAACAGAAACTGGGCCTATGACCTAAATCCACACTTTCTTATCTTCATGTGTAACTTTCTTTCTTCCTTCCTTTTCTGGAACCGAATTTTGAAGGTCTGTTTATTTTGGTCCATGGTTCCGACCCTGATATGAAATCCACATCCACATAGGCTTTATCGGGTCGGATCGCTCAAAACGTCGCCGTTATGTGACCCAGAAGGAGACGGTAAATATTATATTCGCCACAACACTCGACAATTCACCCGCAAGCGAAAACGAAGTTTGCGTTAGATCCAAGAGAGCACAACGCAATATACACACGCCTAATTTCTTCTTCTTATCTTCAACCGAACGATTGACGCCGACGCCCTTAACCACCAGATCTAAGCCCAATCAAGAAGGTACTATCAGTTCTCTCATTTCTCTTGATTTTCTTTTGCTATGATTGAATCCGCCTCTGTTGAATTTGTTGCTTTTCGTCTCGTTGATTTATGTTCCAATTTGGATTTGTCGTTATGATGTTAAAGTACGGAAAGTTAATTTGGGAACGTGATGTGTTTGGTTGATTTGGTAATGTGGGACAAGAAAATGAATAAAAATGAGGTTCTGATTACTAAATGCTTTATACGAGAGAGTTGCTGGTGCTTTATTAATTTTGGCAACCGTTTATAGTGACAAAAGTGTGATAGATGTGATTAGGCGTTTTCTTCTACGAGTGATTTAAGATTAGTCATTTCAAAAAATGGCTAGGACGAAGAATTCAGTGGTGATGAATACTTGGAGGAGGTGGTCGTGATTGGAAGTGACTTACACTGGGAAGCAAACGGAGTGGGATCGGATGGACAAGAACAAGAGTCGTACCGATCTGCTCGCCGCTGGCCGCAAAAAGGTAATACATTTCATCACCTGCATTTTAGCTTCCGAGGCCTTGCTTCTATGGTATCTTGTTAGTTGTAGAATTTTGAGTTTGTGACTGAATCTGATGAATGGTAGAAAATAACACACTGGATTTGGGTAAATCAAATCAGGATTCCTGGAAGTGAAGCCTTGACATCACTGTTCTAGCTAGGCAATTTAGATTTTTCCTTTTGGAAGTTGGCTTTTGGTGATTGGAGAAAAACCAGAAGTGGTTTCTCCGTGGTCAAGGTTTTTGTTTCTCTTTTTCTTGTTCATCTTTTTACAACAGTCTTTGGCTCTTTATTTCTTGGTGTAATACTGGGTTCAAGATGTAGTGAGAGCATTGGGTCGAATCAAAAGTGAAAGGTGAAAATTTGATGATATATTTTTCTATATTTACTTTCTTGACCAAAACAAGAAAAAAGAAAAGGAGTCAAATAAAGAAATCCTAACTTATGATGGAAATCGTTCTTGCTGCATCTTATTTTTTTGTCGATACAATCTACAGCTTTAGCGATTTTCTTTTCCTTCTCTTTGAATAACTAAGTGGTGAAGTGCAAATGTTTTTAGTGGGTATCTCAGTCTTACTATTTTATTTCCAGCTTCAACAATTCCGTCAGAAGAAGGACACTAAAGGCAGTGTTAGTCAAGGAAAATCCTCAAAGAAGTCTGGCAAACCTGACCAGCACGTGTCTGATGGTGATGTTTTGTCAGCTACCAAAGCAATTTCATTGCCACAGGTTCCTGATACAGAGCCTATATCTGAAAGCAATTCCAGTTTGGGACTCGCAGAGTCTTCAGTCTTTCATACCACAAACAATTCTGTGGCTTCTGAAACCTCTGATATTCAAGTTGTTGATCAATCATCAACTTCTGGGAGTCCTGATGTAGGCATTCCTGAAATAGAGTTGAATCAAAATTCTGAGAGCTATTCGGAGGGACCAGGCACCCGTTATGATGATTCTGCTTGCTCTAACTCGAATTTACTTGATACCAAGCAATCTGTTACTCAAGATGTTGAAAGGGCTGTTTCTTTGGGTGTCCCAAATATTTCTGCTGGGGAGACTGCTGAGCAGACTAAAAAACAAGATATGTCTGCAGATATTGAAGTTTCAACCTCTGTTACTGCCGTTCTCACTCTGGATGAAACGTCTATTACAGGAGAAACATGGAGAGAGGATTCGTTGCCTTCACAACAAGATTTTCCTGACACATCTCTGAGTCATCTAAAGGGAGATGAGGTAACCAATGTAGGTTGTTCTCTCCTCCTCTTATGCTTTCCTTTCTCATTTTTTAGGGGAGTCTATTGGGCATATTGGGACTAGTAATAAATGAATTTGATGCGTGATTAAATTCTCATTTGTTGCTGGGTAGGGGCAATGCAGGAAGCTGACGGCTTGGGTTCAGAGCACTTTGGTAGAAGCTGTGACATAAGGCATGAAGGAGATGCGAGAGTCACTCTATCTGATTGCAATGAAATTGCAGAAAATGTAGGCGGGGCAGCTGGAGAACATATTAGTGTAGTTGGGGCATCTGCTAAACTGCGGCGAGCTGATAGGGAAGACGACTCATATTCATTTACTGGTACCACTAATGTGTCAGATGGCCCATTGGCATCTGAATCTTTGATTTTAAATGCTGAAAGTCCTTTGTTTGTTTCTCATGATGGGATGACGGAGCAGGATGAAGTTGTTGATTTGACTTCTTCATTTGCAGAAAAATCAGAAGTGCTGACTGAATCTGGCATAAACCATGAAGAAGGTAGCCAAGCTGATATTACAGTTGCGGAGGCATTTAATCAGCAGTATATGCCTGAGGATTCTTTTATATTTGTGAGCAAAACCAGTGAAGAACCTCTGTTAACTAGTCTACCAATTCCATCTGAAGGCTATAGCGTCTCTGATGGTGGGTGCCCAGTCAATATCCCACACCTTATAGAAGTGATAAAAGGGCTCAGTGAAGATGAGTATAGAATTCTGCTGAATTCTAGAGGATCAATTCCTACTTTGGATTTTGAGAAAAGCAGGTTGATCTCTTCGCAGAATGTGGTTCCAGATATATTGGAAAGACTCAAAGGAGAACTATTCGTTACAAGTTGTGCAAAGGATATTATCCATGTAGAACTCACTGAAACATCTGATCTGCAAACACAGTACGACCACCGGTTTCATCAATTTGAGGGAGAAATCTGTGCATTACGCAATTCACTCAGAGAAGCTTCTGAGAGGAGTACGTACCTTTCTGAAGAGCTTGAACTATGCAAATCTGAACTTCAGGCCAGTGTCAGTGAGAAAGAAGCTCTCCAACTCGAGTTTCTTGCTGCAAAGGCAGAAGTTGATGATGTTTCATCTAGAGCATATGAGCTGCAGAAGACATTGGAAAAGTCAGAGTTGGATATGTTGAACCTGTCAAAGGAGTCAGCAAAGCATGAGGATGTGATCGCATCATTGCAAATGGAAAAAGAGAACTTAAGGATGACTCTTGATTCACGAGAAAAGGAGATAGAGAAACTTGTGGATGAAAAAGATTCTTCTCTGCATGAGAATGAGAAGTTGCTCAAGGAGTTAGCTGACAGCAAAAGTCTAGTAGCTACTTTGGAAGTGGAAATATCAAACTTAAATGCAACTCTTACTTCTGTAACAGATGAAAGAAAGAAGCTTGAAGACCAAAACCAGAATCTGGCCACTGGGAATGAGGACTTATCTGTGGCTCTGTCAGACAGTAAGAGTCTGGTCGAAAATCTACAAGTTGAAACTGCCAACTTGTCTGGGAAACTTGTGTTCGCAACATCTGAGCGAGAGAAGTTTGAAGAGGAAAAAATGCATGTTGTTGAAGAGAATGAGAATCTTTCTTCCGAGATTCTTGTTCTTCACGAGAGGTTGGCTAAAGATCAGGAGGATTACATGCAGCTTGAGGCTGAACTAAGAGAAATGAGATTGCGTGTTGAACATCTAACTGAAGAGAATATATTTTTTAAAAGCAACTTGGATTTACGTGAAACTAAGTTCAAGGATAGTGATGCTGGGCATCAAATATCATGTCCGGTTGGAGCTCAGAATCAACTTGAAAGTTCTGAACAACAGAGCAGGGCTTGTGATAATGCACTTGATGAGGTACTTCCTCTCCAGATTGATGGAAAACAAGATTATGAAGCTACTATTTCCATTTTGCACGATGTCGTTTCTGGTGAGCTGATTCAACACGAAGGCTCTGATGATTCCTCTGGTTTAGTGATCTTAAAGAGACACATAGATTATGCAAATAAAGTTTTGCTTAAACTCGAAAAGGCAATTCAAGGAATGCCAGCAGCATTGAGTAGATCCAGCGAGAAAATTGCAGCTCCAGCAGTATCAAAACTGATTCAAGCTTTTGAGTCAAAGGTGCATCATGAGGAACATGAGGCAGGTGATAGTGCGTCAGCAGAGGATGAATCTTCTGCAACTGATTCATTTGCATCAACAAAAGAGCATACAGGAAATTTGAAGGCAGTGCTGAAGGAGTTGCTCCTAGATGTTGAGAAGGTTAGTTCAGCATTCATGGTGGAGCTGAATCATAGAAATACCAGCAATCTTGCAATGCAGGAACTCAAGGTTCAGCATGAGGCATTAATGGTACATAGCAGCAATATAGAATCAACCAATATTGAGCTTGGGGTTCTTTATGAAACTCTGAAGCAACATTTGTTGGCTGTTGAAGAGAAGGCCAAGGAGGATGAGGTTTGTTATGAAACCTTAAAACAGCATGGCACCACTCTTAAAGCAGAAAACAGTGTGCTTGAAGAAAAAGTGGTTCATTATGAATCAAAAATTGAAGAATTACAGAATCAGTTGCATGACTCGCAGCAGACGGCTGAGAAGGCATTGGCAGCTGAGCAACAATGGGATTCTAGTATTAGTTGCATTTCTGATGCAATGCAAAGGCTTGGTGATTCCATGGGATTCTCAATCTCCACATTATTAACTGGGGATCA
This sequence comes from Erythroxylum roraimae, assembly GCA_027568915.1. Taxonomy (NCBI): domain Eukaryota; kingdom Viridiplantae; phylum Streptophyta; class Magnoliopsida; order Malpighiales; family Erythroxylaceae; genus Erythroxylum; species Erythroxylum roraimae. Next base: position 28,448,643 of record JAOSBL010000003.1, on the reverse strand, counting down.
TGGTTCTATGGATGTTGTTAAACAGGTTGTTGCTTCTGTTGATTTGGCTATTGAGATGATCAAATATATGAAAGGGAAAGTTGATGATACTTGCTTAGATCGTGAAAAAACCTTGAAATTGTTGGAAGAAGTGAATGGAAAGAATAATTGGTTACTTGAAAAGAATGAAGTTGCAAATGAAACGTTGAACCGATTATATCATGAACTAAGCAAGCTTCTGATTGATTCATCTAGTTCCATGGTTGAATCTGGAGTCAGTGTACAATATGAGAAATTGCCTGATCTGGTATATTATGCAAGTTATGAAAATTTTTTGGAGCAACTGCATAATTTTCTGGCTGAGAGGATGCAGCTTCAGTCAATGAATAACAATCTTAATCTGGAATTGGCGAGTCGAATAAAAGATGTTGAGGAATTGAATAAAAGGTGTATTGATTTAAGTTCTTTGAAAAAATTGATTGAAGATGTTCAAATTGTGTTGAAGCTGGAAAGTTCTCAGGCAGACCTGGATTTGGTTCCCTTTTCACGTTTAGAGTCACTGGTGTCCTCGCTTATCTGCAAGTACAAGGAGGTTGATGAAGAGGTTAGGTCATCTAGAGAAGACTTTGGGTCTAAGGAGATGGCATTGACAGAATTTCAAGAATCAGTGAATGAACTAAATGCTTTGAAACTTCAGCATGAAAATGAAATCCAGCTCTTAAAGGAGCGCATAAACAAGGTGGAGGGTGCCCTCATTGCCACACAGTCTGAGTTACAGGAGAAAGCAAGTGAACTTGAACAATCAGAGCAGAGGGTGTCGTCTATTAGAGAGAAGCTCAGCATTGCTGTTGCCAAAGGGAAGGGTTTGATTGTGCAACGTGACAATCTTAAACAGTCCCTAGCTGAGACATCAAGTGAACTAGAAAGATGCTTGCAGGAGTTGCAGTTGAAAGATGCCAGGCTGCATGAGCTAGAAGCCACGTTGAAGACCTATTCTGAGGCAGGTGAGCGTGTGGAAGCTCTTGAATCTGAGCTTTCATACATTCGAAACTCAGCTACTACATTGAGGGAATCGTTCCTTCTGAAAGATTCTGTACTCCAGAGGATAGAAGAAATTTTAGACTATCTGGATTTACCTGAGGATTTTCATGCAAGAGATATAATTGAGAAGGTTGATTGGTTAGCCAGGTCAGCTACTGGACACCCTTTTCCTCGCGTTGATTGGGAACAGAAAAGCCCTGTAGGAGGTTCATATCAAGATACTGGTTTTGGTGAAACAGACTGGAAAGATGATGCGCAACTCAGTTCAAATTCAGCAGATGATATTAGAAGAAAGTATGAGGAGCTTCAAAGTAAGTTTTTCGGGTTGGCTGAACAGAATGAAATGCTGGAGCAATCCTTACTGGAAAGGAACCACATGGTGCAGAGATGGGAAGTACTATTGGACAGGATCAGTATGCCTTCACATTTGCGCTCCATGGAAACTGAGGATAGAATTGAGTGGCTGGGAAGTGCAATTTCGGAGGCCAACCATGGGAGACTCTCTCTTCTGCAGAGTCTTGATCAACTTGAAAACCAGTGTAATTCATTGAATGTTGACCTGGAAGAGTCACAAAAGAAAATATCTGTCCTAAATGCAGAGTTGGAGGAGTCCCAAAAGAGAACATCTGATATGGCGATGCAACTTCAAGAAGTTATTCATGAGAGAGAGAGTCTTTCTGAAAGACTGGAAAATCTGATGTCTGATAACAGTAAGCTTACGTCAAAGATAATTCAGATTGAACTTGACTGTGGGAAACTTCAGAATGAAGTAACTGTTCTACAGGATAAATTAGTTGAGAAGCTTGAAAGTGAGGCAGATCTACAGATGATTGATGGCAAAATAGGCCAATTACAGAATTTGATTTGTAATGTGCTGCAGGATCCTGGTACTAAAGATCTTGTTTGCGATGAAAGCAGCGCAGAAAACTTGGAGAGATTAGTGAGGAAGCTAATAGAGAATTATCTTGAGCTAGTCCACTGTGATACGGTAGAAAAAAACAAATTTCCAGGCTCTAATGCAAATGTTGTTGAGGAAGGGAACAATGATGCACAAGATATTGCTGAATCAGACTACTCTGTTATGAATAATAAAACATTGGAGGTAGAGGACCCAAATTTGGTTGGTCTGAAGAAAAAACTTGAGGAGACTTTGAATGAACTGATCAACACAAAGGAAGAAAGAGATAGTTATATGGAGAAGCAACAATTATTGATTTGTGAAGTTGAAACACTTGATAAAAAAAGGATGGAGTTGCAAGAGCTTCTTAGTCAGGAGGAGCAGAAATCTGCCTCCACAAGAGAGAAATTGAACGTTGCAGTGAGAAAAGGAAAAACTTTGCTACAACAACGTGATGGTTTAAAACAAATGATTGAAGAGATGAGCACGGAGATGGACCAACTGAAATCCGATATCAAGCACAAACAACTTGCCCTTGCTGAATGTGAACAAAGGCTGAGAGACTTAACCAGTTACTGTGGAAGGGTAGAAGCTCTGGAATCTGAAAGCTTTTCATTACAGAATCGTTTAGCTGAAACAGAGCATATGTTGCAGGAAAAGGTGCATACCTTATCCATGATTTTGGAGACTCTAGGAGGCATTGATGCTGGCCATGCAATATCTGATGATGATCCAGTTGGGAAGTTGGAACATATTGGAAATCTATGTCAACATTTACATGATGCTGTGGCATCTTCTGAGCAAGAGTCTAGAAAATCTAGAAGAGCAGCAGAGCTTTTGCTTGCAGAGCTGAAGGAAGTTCAGGATAGGAATGATGATCTTCAGGAGGAGCTGGAAAAAGCCACTTTTGATCTTGCAGAACTTGCCAAGGAAAAGGAAGGACTTGAAGCTGCCAAAACTGAAGCCCTTTCATGTTCTGAAAAATTGTCCTCTGTTCATGCTCAGGAGAAAAAGAAACTTCATTCTGAACTAATGGAGTTAAAATCTGCTGCATCTCAGTTAGACAGAAGTTTCATTGATATACATGATTTCCTAGCCAATGTTTTCTCTAAGGTGTTGGAGTTTCTACGAGATCTACAGGCTGGGACGGAATCATATCTTAAAGGTCTAGAAATTAATCATGCAATTCTTGTTCCACTTTTCAGTGAATTGGATGCCATTGATAGTTCACAGAGCAAGGTATTTTCTGTACCACTCCAACCTAAAACTTCTCTTCCACACAGATTATACTCTGCTTGCTTCAGCTTTTCGTTTTGAAGATTTGTATTGCATGTATAACTCTTTTCATTACTTTTCAGGTGAATTTCGAGCCAACAAAAACTTCTTCAGAAGTCAAGACACCAGAGCACTTTGACAATCATTCCATTGGAGAAATTTTTGGATTTTTGCAAGAATTTTTGAAAAAAATTGATGGTCTGAAATTAATGTCAAACAAACACTCAGTTGCATTGCATGAAAGAGCTAGCATTCTTTCTAAACTAATGGGGATATTATTAGGAGAATTGACATCTCAGAAAGAGTCGTTTGAGTCCACGAGGAGGGACATTAAAAACATAGAATCGATCAAGAAAGAAAAAGAAGCGGAAGTTCTTGTGTTGTGCAGGAAGAATGCCTTGCTCTATGAAGCCTGCACCAGTTCCTTACTTGAAATTGAGAACAGAAAAGCTGAAATTCTAGGGAACAATTTGATCTCCGGAGATCTTGGAATGAATTTAGAACTGACAGCATCTGTTGATGGTGAACGTGCTTCAAGTTTACAAAATTATGCTTCATCTGAGGAACATGTCAAAATCTTATCGCAAAGATTACTGACAACTGTGAAGGAATTTGCTTCTTTTAGACGTGAAATCATAGAAGGTGAGAAAAATGAAATGAAAATTATGATATCAAATATGAGGAAAGAGCTGCAGGAGAAAGACATTCAGAGAGAGAGGATTTGCATGGACCTTGTCAATCAAATTAAGGAAGCTGAATCCTCTATGGCAAGCTACTTGCTAGATCTTCAATCTTCAAAGGCTCATGAAATTGAATTGGAGAAACAGGTGGAAATAATGTTGGGAGAGCAAAGCACATTGGAGCAGAGAATAAGGGAACTTGAAGCTGGCCAAGTGATTTCAAAAGAATTAGGGGAGCGGATCCGATCACTGACTGACGTGCTCACTGCTAAGGACCAAGGTTAGCTTTATAAGTTTTTGCAATTTCCAAATTGTTGTATTACTTCTTGATGTTACTAATAATGGATGCAATTTTTTCCAAGAACAGAAATTGAAGCTCTTATGCAAGCTCTTGATGAAGAGGAGGTTCAGATGGAAGAATTTAATAACAAAATAGAGGGCTTGCAACAAGTTGTCAAACAAAAAGATGCAGATATTGAAATTCTTGAAACATCACGAGTGAAGGTCCTCAAAAAACTTTCCACTACAGTGAGCAAATTTGATGAGCTTCATTCTTTTTCAGAAGGTCTCGTTGCGGAAGTTGAAAAGCTTCAATCTCAGTTGCATGATCGTGATGCTGAGATCTCATTCTTAAGACAAGAAGTCACAAGATGCACAAATGATGCTCTTGTTGCTTCGCAAGCGATCAGTATGAGAAATTCAGATGAGATTCATGAGTTATTGAAGTGGTTAGATTCACTGATTTTTCCAGTTGGGATCCAAGATGTGAATCTCAATGATAGCAGTCATGTGAATGATTACAAGGATTTGCTTCAAAAAAAGATCACATCTATTTTATCTGAATTGGAGAATGTACAAGCAGTTGCACAGAGCAGGGATTCATTGTTACAAGTGGAGAGGAAGAAAGTAGATGAGTTAACACGCAGAGAAGAAGTTCTTCAGAAAACTTTGCATGAAAAAGAATCCCAGCTAAGTATGCTTGAGGAAATTGGGGATTCAGGACGACCAAGCACTGTAGTATCCGAGATTGTGGAAGTTGAACCTGTGGTGAGTCCTCTGTTGTACCCAATGCTATTGCATATCTACGCATTCTGAGAAAAATAAACAGTAACATATGCTTTCTGAGATCTGTTCTGTGGGTTTGAAGCATGTGTAGTCATAAATGTACAGCTTTTTTGAAACTCTGCTGCCCATCTGCGCCTCTCCCTCCCTCTCTTTTTTTTAGGACTTGTTCTGTTAATAAAAAAATATTCAAGCTGTAATGCAGGCAAAATCTATGTTCGCTTGTTAGGTTGTTTGCAAAATTGTATACCTATATGTTATTTTAACAGCATTTGGTGTCATTGCCTTATGCAGGGAAATTTTGACATTTATTCCCTTTTCTATCCAATTTTAAGAAATTGTGCTTCCTATAACATTTATTTACGGATTATGATGAACTTTCATGCAGATAAATAAATGGGCAGCACCTGGGCCATCCACTGCATCTAAAGTTCGCAGTTTACGCAAGGCCAACAATGATCAAGTTGCTATTGCTATCGATATGGATCCAGAAGGCAACACTCGAGTAGAGGATGAGGATGATGATAAAGGTAGTCTGCGAGGATTATGACATTTTTGTTCATTTCCTCAGTCAATTTGATTCTTCAATCCCACTGACTCATTTTCCCCCCTCCTTACCCAGTTCATGGTTTCAAGTCCCTCACTACATCTAGAATCGTCCCAAAATTTACAAGACCTTTAACAGACATGGTTGATGGCCTATGGTAGGATTCTGTTGTGTACTTTGTCTCCTGTTGATCCAATAATATGTTTGGATTGATAACTGGACTAAACTGAGCTCTTACATGCATTACCAGGGTTTCATGTGATCGGGCATTGATGCGACAGCCTGCTTTACGGCTCAGTATTATCTTATATTGGGCAGTATTTCATACACTTCTTGCAACATTTATTTTTTGAGAAGCTTGACTGGTTAGTCCTTTTTTTCTTACTTCAATATACTATCTACATTAGATTCATTTTATGTGCCTTAATTTATCGTTTTAGTTATGCATGTATCCCGATTTTCCTACCCTCGGTATCTGTTCATTATCATGTAATATGCGATGTCAATTTGCAAGCAATTGGAAATACTCTTATTTTCATAGTCGACACTTCTGGATTCTGTTCACTTCGATAGCTTTGTCAGCTTTGCTTGTAGTGTGTGAACTTTTACAGTTTCACTGTTGCACAGGTTTGCAGTAGTTTCGAAGTCTAGATGAGTACGGAGCCATGGGATTTTGTCCAGAGTCGTGCCTCTCATGGGCACTGATCCTGATGTTGGAGTTAGATAGATTCACATTGATTAATTATTGATCTCAGCCAGGCAACTGGGATTTTCCATTTTACTTATATAAATCTCAGATTGCTTGGTTGCTTCAAATAAAGACAGGTTTTTGTTACAAATACAGAGAATATAGTTTGTTCACTTGAAGCCAACCAAAAAATAGTTTGTTCACTTGAAGCCAACCAAGAGCTGTACCATAGTCCTAGGATTATCACAGTATTTCACAGACATCCTTTCCGAAATTGTAATCAATCAGCACCGGTTGTATATATTGGAAGCGGGCAAGTTTTCAGGCCTTGTTTTTTTTTAAAAATTAGCAGATTGTATATCATCAAACAATTGTTACTGGATATATTTTTCTTTTTGTTGAGGCGGTCTGAGTTAGTAATTTTTGAAATTGCTAGTAGAAAAGGATTATGTATCTCAATTCTGGTCGGACGAATTTGGAAATTTCCAAACATGTGTAAAAGAAGTCTACTGGATTGCAGCATCAAATATGATATTGATACACATTTAAGGGATAATTCATATTAAAGTGTTCAATTTTTTTAATTCAATTTTAAGTTTTTAAATTTTTTGATTTTGTTAATTTTTTAAATCTTAGTAATTTAGTTTAAAACGTTAGTTTTTTCTAACGATTAAAAAATTTAACCAGTTTGGTAGACTCAGCCATAAAAATTTTGAGTTGTTTCAATTTTTTAGTTTGATTTTTAACTTTATAATTTGATTTAATTGTTAAAAATTGTTCAATTAATTAGTTAGTTTTTAATAATTAATAAATTTTTATAAATTAAAATAAATCAATTAATTTTTATTTACGAACTTCTCTTTTAGTTAAATTTTAAAATCTTTAATGATCAAAGAAAATTTTATTCAATTTTTAGCTTAATTTTATGATGGTATATTGAATCGTTTAAATTTTAAACAAATAGATATTTACGTAGATATATTACATCATTAAAAAATAATTTTAAACAAAATTATTAAGATATTATAATTTTGAAATCTTGAGCATTAACTACATTTTTTTAATATGTTATATTGGTTTGTTTAATATTGTTTTGTATATAACTTTTAGATAATATATAGAAATCTTCCTTAATCTTCCTTTAGGCTATGTTTGATTGGGTAGTTATTAATGAAATGAAATAAAATTTGATATTATTCTATTATGGTTTATAATGAAATGAAATGAAATATAATAAAAGGAGAGAGTTTCGTATTACATCTCATCCCATCGTAAACAGTAAAAATAAATTACCTGTGATTTTGAAGGTTTAAGATAAAATGTAAAATGATAAACAATATTTTAGTACATTACATTATAAATTTTTTTCAAATAATATTCTGTAATATTATATTATAAATTATTTTATCACTCATAAATAATAATTTTCTAATATTATATATATTTACATTCTATTATATTATAACTCATTCAATTCTATTTTATTTTATTAAAAACCTTAATTCCCACCAGTCATATTCTTAATGTCAACCCCAGTTTCCGAGGCCTCGATGGGCATTTGAAGCTCACCAATCATTTTGATCGTCTTGCTTCTCCAAGTTTCAGTTGTGACAAGGCATTTATACCACCTTGACTTTTTTTTTTTTTCACTTTCATGTCTCCAGGAACTTGATCATTCTGAATCGCCATAGTTGGATCATCAACACTGCCTTTGTCGGCTTTACGATCCCACCAAGCTACGTGCACACTCATACCTAGTTCTCCAGGATACGCTCTGGAGCTGCCCATATATGCCTGTACACCCAACAATTACAACAAATTCGTGACCTCAAGAATACTCCTCGTCTCTCTCTGACTTTGGGAGAGCCAACACAGTTCGGCTTAGATTGGTTTAGTGAAAGATGTGTCTTCATTTTTTGAACCTGTTTTAGGAGTAGGTGTTGGTTGAGCTAAAGCTTATTGGCAATTAGGACTTTTATTTGATTCAACCGTTCATGATTCCTCTTTCGTTTGTCCTAATCAGGATGTGGAGATAAGATCAACTGGTCCTAATTAGACTACTCTTTGGTATGTCTTGATACATAAACCGTTTGCAAAAGAGAAAAATAGAAAACTTGGGTGGTTGATATGACAAAATTTATTATCTTGCCAACAAATTTAGGTAAGAAAACCCATAAAAGTAAGTTCACATTGAAAGACAATGGACAATTCTCACCAGGCATGAACAAGAAAAGTTAAAAAAAGAAGAAGAAGAAGAGATCTTGAACCATCCGGATAGGTAAACCAACATGCTTGCAGTTTTAAAATGCATAGCTTGGTGTTGTTTCAACAGAACACAGGAGAGAAGTTGCACTTGAAGATAGGGAACCCATGTCAGAGGAGCAATATTAGTTAGAAAAAAGTTTTCAATGGAAAGAATTTAGCTGGTGATAGAGAAAACTTACTAGTTACAACAGGCCTGAAGGCAAAAAATGAAAAAAAAAATCGAAAGTACACAAAAGAGTGGGTGCCCTTAAGTTTGTGCAGCATAGTTACAGTTCCAATCTGTAACTGGAGTGTTTAAGTCTTCTTCATGGGCTCAAAAACGTACTTAATGATTGAATCTTTAATGGACAACAATTCAGGAAACTCAGTTTTCAACTTTGTAGCATCCAGCTCATTGTTACTCCTTGGTGCTGCTATAACCTTGGCTTGTTCTTCCAGATTGAAATTGACCCATTTGAATTTAGGGTCTATATAATCTCTGTACATCTCCAAAATTTCATTGTGGCTCACTACTCCAGGATTTGTGAAGTTCCATATGCCTCTGCAATTTCTTTTGGCCATCTCGATGGAGATTGGAAGGAGCTCATCTAGAACCGTCATGCTATTTGGAATGTTCACCACTTTATCATAACGAGCAATTTTGGTGATGAAGTTTCTTGGATTACTGAGATCAGATGATATAGGCATTCGGACTCGCAATGTGCAGACATTTTCATATTCTTTCAGAAGCTCCTCTACCTGTAGTTGAACCATGTTCATGAAACTGCTTTATTTACATCATGATACTAATGTAGCTTCCTTTAACAGAATTGTTATGTCACAGATGCTAAAAGTTCTATAGCAAGAAAAGAAAAAAGAAGGTTTTGTGTTATTCACCATGGCCTTTGTTTTGGAGTAGAACGAACCAATGAAGTTTGGCTTGTCCTCTTCCTTGAATCCGATCCCTGAACCTTGCGGATGCTCCTTATTGTATTCAAATATGCAACCTGTTGCGAAATTCATCATTAGAAGATTATGCTCCTTGCAAACATCTGCCAGAGTCAGAGTTCCTACAACGTTAGTCTTAATAGTTTCCACCTTGTGCGATTCACACCAATCAACATTAGGCCTTCCTGTGATTCCAGCAGCATTAAACACATGAGTTGGTCTTACTGTTTTCACATCTTCCACGATCGATTTCCTATCTTCAAGTCTTCCTTTTCCATAATCAAATGCAATACCAGCGTCCTTACAGAGCTTTCCCAACAAGCCCCCTATCCAACCAGTTCTCCCATATATCAGGAACTTCATGCCTGAACTGCTAGTGCTATAAGAACTTTCTTTTGCATTGCTTACGCATGAACTTTCCCATAACCATGAATCATCATTCGAATTACTTATCATTGTCACCTGTGGATGTGGGTCCAGAGCTGCTGAAACATCGCCCCACCAATTGGGGTTTTTGGTGTACCATTCCATTGTCATCTTCAGTCCTTCTTCCCATGGGGTCTTCTCCCACCAACCAAGCTTCTTGAGCTTTTGATCATCCAAGAAGTATCTCTGATCATTGAAAGGCCTGTCTTGAACAAACTTTATAGCTTTATTTGAATCTAGCCCGAATAACTTGCAGATGTCCGCTGCCACATCCAGGACTCGTCTCTCCTTTTTGGTCCCAATGTTATAGACGTGACCAATCACCCCCTTGTGAAGTATCACATCAAATGCTTCTGCAACATCCTCACAGTATAAATAGCTTCTCACATTTGAACCATTTCCGTGAATTGGCAGCTGTTTTCCTTTCATGGCAAGGAGAATGAACTTTGGGATGAGTTTTTCTGGGTATTGGTTAGGACCATACACATTGTTGCCTCTTGTAGTAATGGTAGGGAGGCCATAAGATCGGTGATAAGCCATAACTAGCATTTCAGCCCCTGCTTTTGTAGCAGAATAAGGATTTGTAGGAAGGAGTTGAGAAGCCTCGGGATTTCCAATATCAGTCTCCATGTCAGTTTCTCCATAAACTTCATCAGTACTGACATGAATGAACCTCCTGATCTGCTTAGTAACTTTGCAGGCTTCAAGAAGAACATGGGTACCATATATATTATTGGTGGTGAACTCAAAAGAGTTCCCAAACGAATTATCCACATGGGTTTGAGCAGCAAAATGCATAATAGTGTCAATGTCCTCAACAACCAGAAGATGGTTTACAAGATCCGAACAAGCAATATCGCCCTTCACGAACTTGAAGTTTGGCGAGGAGCGACATGAGGCAAGATTCTTGAGACTAGAGCAATAGTCCAACTTGTCAAGGGCAACAATCTTGTACTGAGGGTAGTTCTTGATTAGTCTATTGGTAACATGAGAGGCTATGAAACCGGCTGCACCAGTTATTAGAATCTTTTTGGGTGCATAAGGTGTAGGATCAGAAGACATTTTCTTTGGTGATCTTATTGTCTCGACTTCAATATGTTACATGAAATTGTCAGAATCTATCAGAATAAAAAACCCCACAATTTGTAAAGCCAAGATCATGCATTTACTAATCTAGCTCTGGTTTTCTAATAATTCTGGAGTTAGAACCAGCCAAACCTTAAATTCTTATTGCTGGATCAAATCTGCCCTATACAAAGCAATATAAGACCAAATTAGTAAGAATCATTGTAAACATCCCATGAACTGACAATAACAAATGCTGTCTTCCAAAGGGCATTATGAAAGTGGATTAAAATGCATAATGCCCATAAAAGGAAATAAGATGCGAAGACAAAACATCAAAAAGTAAAAAAGGTAAGAACGTGATAAGATAAAAACAGATCAGAACTTACTGGTGGTGTAGATGGGAGAGAAGCAAAGAGAGACCTAATGGAAGATGAAAATAGAAAGTAGTGTTTAAGCATTCCTCGTCATTTAGCTCTGGATCAAAACAAAAGTAAGCTGGTGAGGTCGTAGGCTGTTAGAGATTAAACAGATCTCTGACTCTTTATTAGCCTCAGGCTTTCATTAAACGTGTTGCTTTTACACTTCTTTTCGGATTAACAGTTTCATTAATCATGTTTAATTTTTACATAAGATTTATTAAAAAATTATTGGTTAATTACAAACATATAAAGCTTTTTAATTATATCTAATTTTTTATATTCTATTTTATTTCAAAATTTTCATTTAAGTTTAACACAAAATTTTAATTAATTTAATAACTAAAAAAATTAGAGGATAAAAAATCTTTAAAGAGTTTTTAAATCTCTCCAACAAAATTTGGATTCCTTTTAAATTTTTTAAATGACTACAAGATTAAGTGATTAACTTTAATTTTGTGACAAATAAACCCTAGATCATAGGCAGGTCAACTCTTACTAAAACTCTTTTGCAATGATTAAAAAATTCGGCCGATTAAACTGTAAAAACTTTAAACTGTCTAACTTTTCAGTTCGATTTTCAACTTTTCGATTCGATTTACTTTAATAATTCTTAACGTTAAAAACCAATCAATTTATTAATCAAATTTTGTAAATTAATAATTTCTTGTAAATCAAAATAAATCAATTAATTTTCATTTAACAATATGTTTCCTAATTAAACTTCAAATTTTTTGATAATTAAAGACAATTTTTTTAAATATATTTCAAATTTTTTATCTATATTTAATCTTTAACCGTAAATATAATATATTGTACTTTACATATTGTTTAGTATACTTTAAATATTATTTAGCATAAATAATTTTATTATAAAATAAAATATAGTTAAAATTAATAAAAGTGTTTTTATTTTTATTTTTATGTTGCCAAACAGTCTACTGTATGAAGCTCTTTTTAAAAAGCTGTTTTTTTTATTGACCACCAAATAGTTAACTGGCTTTTTAGAAAAGCTCTTATAAGAAAAGTTCTACTGACAAAAACTCTACTAACAAAAGCTCTACTGATATAAACTTATCTAAACAGGCACTTATTACGGTCTAGTATCGATTGAGTCTTTTAAACCTTAAACTTCCCGTTTTATTATTTTAACTTCTTGTTCAGTTTTTATAACATTACTCTTTTGTTTTGATTGTTAGTTCATAAAAAATCAACCTTTTCTTCTTAAAACTCATTTTCTTTTCCCCTTTTTCCTTTTCCCCCTGTACATGCAACTTCTCTTGTTTAGGCAATGCAGACAAGGCTGCTCAAAACATCTGTAAGGGCTCTCCTTGCTGATTGAGATATGATGGAATTGTTGGCCAACTCCTAGACAGACTCGCCTTGTAACATTCAACACTCAACAACGTTAATGATATCCCACGTTTTAAACTTTGTTAATCGGCCGGCTGAGGATATTATCGACCTCTGTAATTAATAATTGTAGTTTGATTATATCAGGAAACAAGCAAGCTTTCTGCTATAAATATCATTCGTCTCCACTGCTTGTATGTGCCACAAAATATATCCTTATTCTTTCTTATTTCATTTTGATCATCAAACGTCAAGACAAGGTAGGCAAGACATAGCTCGAAAAGCCATGGCACTGCTACTTCAGAACTCCATTTCTATTGTAACCCTCGTTACTTTGTTGCTAGGTTCAAGCTATTCATTGAAGGCCTATGCTCAACCTATAGGAAATGCAACCCATTACCAGCCTCCGTACATGCGTAATTAAACATCTTATAACAAAACAAAAATTTCCAAGTTTTGCATGCAATCTCAAACTAATTTTCACTGCTTATACCAACTCCTCACCTCTTTTCTTTCTGTATATGTACAATGCAGCTTCTGCTTGTTATGGGTACGCTGAACAGGGTAATATGATTGCTCAAGTAGGAGAAGAACTTTGGAACAATGGTCTGGCTTGTGGGAAGCACTACCAAGTAACTTGCCTGAGCTGTTGCAGAGACCAAACACCAGTGACTGTGAAGATTGTGGAACACTGTTATAAGTGTGAGTTTACTATGATTTTATCAGAAGAAGTGTATGATCGGATTTCGTACACTAATGGTGGTGGATTGATCAATATCTCTTACCAAGAGTCAGTACATTAACACTATTATTACTTAAGTCTTAATTAACTTACTGGCTACATGTTAAGAGTTGATTATAAAAACTGGCCTTCGAATGGTTTTCTCAGGGCTCAAAGCTATCTTCCAGGAATGCAAAGTGCTTGAGATTGCCAGGCCCCATGGGATTCCTACAAGTTTCAGTAAACAGCAGTGTAGTGTTTCTCAGTTAGATTTATTCTCCAATAAGAGACGTTTATATCCAGTGAAAGAAGGGCCATGCAATGTGTCGTCGACGAATTAGTTTAAGGAAATCATTGCTTCATGAAGTATCATCTGTTGAACAAGTTCATCTTTCCAGATTTGCCTTTTACCAGTTTTATGCTCCATTGGATATACAATAACATGTCTATTTCCCAATGTTTGATAAAGCAACATGAACAACTGTTGGATCCCGATCCTGGAACCCAACGCTTGCAGACTCATACATTTATTAGATTCCGCTTGTTTCTGGAACTCAACTCTTGCTCTGAACATGAAACGTGAGCATCTTACCCTGACAATTTCAAATTTAAATCGAATTATTAAATTTCCACAATATAATATATGCAATTACTTTTTAATAGTTATGAGAAATCTTTCACAGAATAATGAAAACAATAAAATAGTAACGGTAAAAGTTTCTAAATATCACTTTTGCCTTTTCAGAATTTATAGAAATAGAAAAATTTATAAACAAAAACTAAATTTGGAAGTAATACAAAATGTGACTTTTGTAGTTTGTAATTTTATAATAGAAAATTTAAACTATTTTTACTTAGTTTAAACTTAATATGATAATTTTAAATTAATTGATTTTAGATCCAGTTGAACTTGATGATGGTTTTTGCCGATGATTAAAAAATTTAATCCGTTTGACCAATTCAATCAAAAAACGTTGAACCGTTCAATTTTTTTTTTGGTATTCAATTTTTCAGTTTGATTTATTTTAATAATTCTTGATGTAAAAAATCAATCAATTTATTAATTAATCAGTCAATTTTTGTAAATTAATAGGTTTTTATAAATTAAAATAAATAAACTAATTTATATTTAACAATTTTTAATTAAATTTCAAAATTTTTAATTGGTAAATAGCATTTTTTTATCATTTTTTAAATTTTAATTTTATTTAATTTTTAACTAATTTTGTAATAATTTAATACTTTTATATTATAAAATTAATTTTTCGATCTAATTTTTAAAACATTTCTCTTTAACTGATACCAAAAACTTCGCGGAAGAATAATAAGTTAAGATTAAGGCTACAGCAAAAGATCTTAACAGGGATAATTGTAATGTTATTCGGCCTTCTGATATGGCAGGACGAATGTTTGAATATGTCTGGACTTTACTAAAATGTAATTGTAATCCAGTCCACCTCCTCATATTGAGAAGATTGGGCTTAGAATTTATGAACCCTAGATATATTAATTCAACTTTCAAAACAATAGATAGAGATGAAAATTATTTAGCTACGGACTTAAATTTAGTTGTTTTCAATAAATCGATATATGAGTCAGACTCATATTTATACTAATTTAAGATTCAATTGTTTTAAGCAAAACAACAGTATTTCACGTGTAAGAATTGAGTTTCGGGTAAGCTTAATTCTAAGTAATCCAGACCCAAACTCAATTAAAAAAATAAGTTATTATATATTTTTAATTTTAAAAAATTGGCGGGGCTGGCCACTGTCATCCCGAATAATAATAGACGCACTATGAATTAATTTTAAAAGTATCATAATTTTAGAATTTTTAGAATTTTTAAAAATAAAAATAACAATAAAATATTTGACATAAATAATATACGTAAACCAATAAAATATTACTAACATAATTATTTAGTTTAATTTTTAAATTTAATCATAACTAATTATACATTAATCAAATTAATAATTTAAAATAATTACAATAAATTATTATTTTAATCCGAGTTTAATGATCCACTTATTACAAGATGAATGGATAATCAAACAGCGAATCTTTCTAGTAATTTTGTAAATTGTGCAATTAATTAGTTGCATCAAAGATTGCGTTTCTTTCAGTGATATCTTCACCAATTTGGAAATTCAGATTTCAGGATTGCTCAAACTCTTTTGTGGGCAACCATATTTCTAGAAGACGAATGGTTTTGCTGGCCGAACAGTTAATGCTTAAGACAAGTAACTAAAGAACAGTTTTCGCAATCTCGATTGGAGAACATATCAGATTTGTAACAACTTCTAAACGATCAATTTATCTGTTCTCGATGTCTTTGTAAGATGTGATAGTGAGTTGAAGTTAAAGACAATGAGAAGTTACGGACTTCTCTGTGATTGCTTATCTAGATCAGCAGGCTAGCTTTCTGCTATAAATACAGTGCTTTCCATTTATTAAATATACAACCGCTCGTATAGGCAGAGAAACCAAGATACGACTCGGAAACCATGGCATGGAGACTCCAGAGCTTCATTTCTGTTTTAACCCTAGTCAGTTTGTTGCTAAGTTCGAGCTATTCCTTGAAGGCTTATGCCCAAGTTTCTGGATACCGGACTGCAACTTATTATGATCATCCCTACACGCGTAATTGAACATTTTAATTACAGACAACCATTTGACTGATATCCCAGTTTGCACTCACACACACACACACACACATCACTTGTTATATAGATTCTGACGTATGTTTCCTTTACTCTGTACGTGCAATGTAGCTTCTGCTTGCTTTGGTGAACATAACCAGGGTGTTATGGTTGCTCAAGTAGGCGCGACACTTTGGAACAATGGTTTAGCCTGTGGGCAAACTTTCGCAGTAACTTGCCAAAGCGCTTGCAAAGACCAGAAGCCTGTAAAAGTGAAGATTGTAGACTTCTGTCGTACTTGTACAGATACCATGGCTTTGTCAAGAGAAGCATATGACCAGATTTCGTACACTAATGGCGCTGGATCTATGTACATCTATTACCAACAGTGAGTACAGCAACATTAATGCATGTTTCACTTGTTCCTAATTAATTTTCTAGTCCAGCTGTTTCGGGTATATAAACTTGCCTTCAAATTGCTTTTTCAGGATATAAACTAAAGCTTCCAGGGTTTACGAAGGTTCCTCTGAAGAGATTGGCAACAGTTTGTTCCTATGACATTAATTAAATTCATGGGGTTCCTCCAAGTTTTCGCAGATATTATTGTGTCCAATAAAAGTAGTTTTTCTGGAATACTTGTTGTGTCGCATTCAACAAAAATGTCAGTTAGGTCCGATCTGACCCGACTCTTTTGTTATTGTTAGTTCTGAGCAATAAAAGAAATCATATCTGTTATTTGAAAATTTTTCGTTTACTTACTAATACAGTCTATTTAGTAGAATTCAGTACTTTGTATGGAAAAGGTTAGACCTTCGCACTTTTAATCAGTATGGAGTATTGAATTTTTAATATGGGCAGAGTGTAGAGTTCACTGATAAGAATTGAGCTTAGGTCAACCATTGTCCAAATAACTAAAACTAGTTGTTTGGATAGTTGACCCTTACTACTTATAAATCCTTTAATATTTTCATGTTTAGTCTGAGATACTCTAACATGGAGATGATAATGACAAAGTCGCCGGGGAAAGAATCATGCACATAACGTAACATATAATTGTTGCGAGAAATGTTTTAAAAACCAAACGGAAAGTTAAATTGGTAAAATAATCGGTGTAAAGTTTAAAAGATTCAATTGTATTAGATTGTGTTATGAACAAGCCCATGATCGGTGAAGGATCCACACCAGTGCGCAGAAGTAACAGGCCCAGGACTGATTCAAGAATGCTAAAAGGATTTGTTTGGAA
>JAOSBL010000003.1:28382714-28400783 GCA_027568915.1 Erythroxylum roraimae | reverse complement strand
AGATATTATATCCAAGCTGGGAATGGAAAATTCCTATTCACCAGCTTGAGGGGGAGTGTGAGAATTCATAATAATAGATATTGTTTTAGATAAATATTGGGTATAGGATATGCATTGTTAAGATCCCAAAAGTTAAGGAATTTTTAAATAAAGTCAGCTTCCTAATTTAGTGGGATTAGGAGATTAGTTTCCTAATTTGTGTTATACTCTTTGTATATATATCCTATTAAGTGTCAATAAAGAATAACTAAAAATTCTGATACATATGATTTGATTGTTTTGTGTATTGTTACTGTTGCTGCTACCTTTTAATAGGAACCTGTTATTTCCAATTTTCTTGATTCCTTCTCTTTTCTTCATTAGCTTCCTTTTGTAGAAGCGTGCATATTTTCTGACCGTGAAATTGAATTCATCATCTCCATCTATTTGCAACTCAGTGTCGCTTTCATCACCATTTGATGGATTTGATTCATCAACTGCTTTTAGTACCATTCCTCTTCTGTATGAAGATCCTTCATCTCGCCTAAGTTCAACTTCATAGATCATCAAGTTTCCTCTTAATCAGTCGAGTGAAATAGTATCGAGATCCTTTGCAATTTCTAGAGCTCTCACCTTATGTCTCCATTCCTATGGCAGTGGCCTTAGAATCTTTATTACAAGCTCATCATTGGGATATACCATTCCCAAGTTCTTTAAGGTTACAATGACGTTGTTGAAGCGTTCGAAGAATTCATCTATAACTTCTCCCTATTTCATGCAAATAGTTTCGTATTGATACATTAAAAGACTTATTCTATGTTTCTTTACCTCATTCGTTCCTTCAAAAGTAACTTAAAGTTTGTCCCACATTTTCTTTACTGTAGAACAGTAGGATATCTTTTCATACTCTTTCGGTGATAGTGCACAGATCAGATAATGTCTTGCTTTGGCATTCAACTGTGCATTTCTTCTATCAACATTAATCCACACTTTTACTTTGTTAGTAGCAGGAGGTGTGGCTCCAACTTTGATAGCTTGCCATATTTTGATATCTACAAATTAAAGATAAATAGTCATTCTCTTTCCAATAGGAATAGTTATTTCCATTGAAATGAGGAGGCTTTGAGAAGGATTATCCTTCAAGGCTTCTCAAATTGTTTGCCATTATCTATCATATATTGTGAAACATAATAAATGTGGAACCTCACTTTGATACCAAATGATAAAGCAAACACATACAAGAGGGGCAAAATTGTGGATACTTAAAAATTTGCAAGTTACTATCAATTCGTGTGAACGATAAGAACCTGCTAAACTTCTACCGAAAAGTCTATAAATAGAAGGAGCCTGTTAACGTTTAAAAATGAAAGGAGCCTGTTAACATTAAAAACAAAAGGAGCCTCCTGTTAACATTAAAAACAAAAAGAGCATGTTAACTTTAAAAACGAAAGGAGCCTATTAACGAAAGAAACCTCTTGCAATATTAAAATAAAAGGAACCTAGTTGAAAAGTAAAGAAGCCTCTTGTAAATTAAACACACACACACACACTATAATGTAAAAATTCAAAAGTTAAGAGAAAGAGAGAGTGTGACACAGTTGATTTATACTAGTTCGGTTTATAACGAAGCCTACATCCAGTCCTCAAGTATTCGACTTGAGTATTTCATTATAAAACTCCAAGTAGTAAATTTCAAGAGGCCTCTCTAAGCTCACAAGTGTATATTTTTCAAGGTTCTTCAACCTTCCACACTCGTAGTGTTCAACCTTCCATAGTCATAATGTTTAACAACCTTTCACTTTTTAAGACACAAGGAATTTGATATACATATAACTTTCAAGAATATTGATGCTGCTGAGTATTTTGCAAATATATATATTTCGTAGGTGTAGTGGCTCTTCCTTAAGTAGACATTTTTTTCAACTAGCCATTGCTTCATTTCTATTCTAAATTGACTTTGCATCTAATGAATCTTCGATATCATCTCTGCTGGAGTCTTCCAATATTCAGAAGTTAAGAGGAAAAAAGTTTTGTCAAAATTTTAGGAGCTAATTGTTCGAATTAATAAGATCCTTCTGGATGTTGTGAAATCATTTCTAATAAAGTAAGTTCATTAAAAAGGTTCCTGTAAGAAAGAAAACATTTTTCCTATGATTTTATTTCCTTTTAAGAATTATGGAGCTACCAATAAAAACCAATAAAAGGAAAAAACTCTGATTTAAATTTTGAAATATTATTTAGTTATTGTCAAAATCATTAACGACAAACCTTGAGCTAACAAACAATGTTTATGATCAATGGTTCTATGTAGGTATGGAGTAAAGATTACATATGCGGTCAAAATGTTGAGACCTTATGAACTCAATTAAGAAAATTTTAAAAAATACTCCTATATTTAGGAGAAGATGCTATGATTCATTTCAAGGAAAGAACTGTAAAAAGAAAAATAATGAGTGAAGTTTTATTTAATTAGATACAATATTGTTGGAACAGATGGAGTCTTTGCATAAGAAAATCATCGACACTAGTTTTCAACATTTCATAGTCATCAATCATATCTTGAAAAAACAAACACCTATAAAATACTAAATACCAAGAACAATAAGAAGTAGGATCAATTAGTAGCTTTTATCCATAGCTACCTCAAATTCTTAAGACACAACATGGCATTATTATTGATAAGGTTTAAAGACTTATGATCTTGGCTAGATAAAAATATTCTACATATTATCATATATAACTAAAAAATCAACGCCAAGCAATGTAGTCTCAAATAAACATTTGAGTATGGTGAAGACTCCTATAAAATCAACCATTGAAGAGTAAAAAATCTAATAAGATGATAAAGTCAACATACCCTGTACACAAGACTTCTTGCTTTGCGGGAGTCTGGGAAGGGTCATAATGTACGCAACTTTCCCTTTGTATTTTTACAAAGAGACTATTTCCGTGACTTGACCCTATGACCTTATAGTTACAAAGGAACAACTTTACTAGTTACTTTAAGGCTCACCGCCTCTAATAAGATGATGAAGATAACAAAATCCAAACATTTGGATGGTAATCTCAAAATTGAATATATAAAGTCTCAATATCTTGACTTGTTTAGAATTAAGGATTATTTTCTTACAACACCAACATCAACATAAAGATACTCTTTTTTTTCTTGAGACTAATTATTTACAAATATACAGCAAAGATGAAAAATAAATAAAAATTTGCTTGATCTTTATTATTATGTGTGAGATCTCACATCGGTTGGAGAGGAGAACGAAATACATCTTATAAGAGTACGGATACCTCTTCCCCATAGACGTGCTTTTTCGGGTGCGGGAAAAGCAAAACCGCGAGGGCATTGGCCCGATAAGCAACTCAAAGTGGATAATATCTGTGGTTGGGTGGTCTGGGCTATTACAAATAGTATCAGAGCCGGTTCTCGACCCGTTGTGCCAACGAGAACTCTGGGCCCTAAGGGAGACAGATTGTGAGATCCCATATCGGTTGGAGAGGAGAACGAAGTGCGCCTTATAAGGATACGGATACCTCTTCCCCACAGATACGTTTTTTTCGAGTGTGAGAAGAGCAAAATCATGAGGGCTTTGGCCCGATGGGCAACCCAAAGTGGACAATATCTATGGGCGAGTGGTCTGGGCTGTTACAAATGGTATCAGAGCTAGTTCCTGACCCACTATGCCAGCGAGGACGCTTGGCCTTAGGAGGGGTAGATTGTGAGATCCCACATCGGTTGAAGAGAAGAATGAAGTACATCTTATAAGGGTACGGATATCTCTTCCCCACAAACACGTTTTTCCAGGTGCAAGAAGAGCAAAATCATGAGGGCCTTGGCCTGATAAGCAACCCAAAGCAGACAATATCTGTAGGTGATGGTCTGGGTTGTTATAAATGGTATCAGAGCCGATTTTTGACCCGTTGTGCCAGCGAAGATGCTGGGCCCTAAGGGGTGTGGATCGTGAGATCTGACATCAGTTGAAGAGGAGAACAAAGTATGCCTTATAAGGGTACGAATAACTCTCCCCCATAGACGCGTTTTCTTGAGTGTGGGAAGAGCAAAACTTTGAGGGCCTTGGCCCAATGGGTAACCCAAAGTGGACAATATCTGTGGGCGGGTAGTCTGGACTATTACAAATGGTATAAGAGCCGATTCCTGACCCGTTTGTGCTAGCGAGAATGCTGGACCCTAAGGGGGTGGATTATGAGATCCCACATTGGTTGGAGAGGAGAACGAAGTACGCCTTATAAGGGTACGAATACCTCTTCCCCATAGATGTGTTTTTCTGAGTATGAGA
This sequence comes from Erythroxylum roraimae, assembly GCA_027568915.1. Classification (NCBI taxonomy): domain Eukaryota; kingdom Viridiplantae; phylum Streptophyta; class Magnoliopsida; order Malpighiales; family Erythroxylaceae; genus Erythroxylum; species Erythroxylum roraimae. The sequence continues at coordinate 28,396,497 of JAOSBL010000003.1, read as the reverse complement.
AGAGCAAAACCGTGAGGACCTTAGCCCGATGGACAACTCAAAACAGACAATATCTGTGAGTGGGTGGTCTGGGCTGTTACATTATATAACATATATATATAAATTCATATACATATAAGTAGATATCAAAACTTTATCCTCCTTATCTTTTCATTTTCATTTATCATTTATTAGAGCAAAAAATTGTCTTCAAGTTTATGGCTGCAAACACAAACTTTAATTTAACACTTAAAACCATTTAGATATTTAAGAATGTGAATTATTAATAAAAGGCAAACCCTAGTGCACAAAGTTTCTTGCTTTGCAAGGGTTTTATAAAGAGGCTGTTTCCGTGACTCAAATTCGTGGCCTTCCGGTCACAGAGTAGTAACCTTATTGATTGCTCCAAGGCTAATAACCAAAAACCATTTAAATAAGCTGGATTATCTTTAATATATAAATTACAGATGATTAAAGTTAACTAAAACTCATTTTTTAGTAACTCAACTCGTTCGTACATTACTGAATGTAATAGGGTTGAATTCGTTTAAAGGGTGACATATAGTTGCATGTCTTAGAAGAATTAGTTTATTTTGTGAGTCTGGTGGGTTATATTTGTAAACTTGGTTTGGAGGATCTACACGAAAAGAGCAACTATCGAGAATCATTTTGGAGCCAGCGAGCTGTGATGTAACGTAAATCACATTGGTGAGGATCTACAGATAGAAGCATTGGTGGGATTAGCAGAAGAAAGAAAATTACGAGACTTTCAAGCTCCCTGGGAACAACAAAAAACTAAAAAAATAAAGAGAGTTTCTCCTGGAAATATGCTGTCAGATTCTGTCCAGAGTTTTTGTTCTGCATTCTCTCTGGCTTTTGTACCCTAGTCGATCATGTTTCTCTCGTCCTCTTCCTCTTTTTGTTCCCCTGTCGTCAGACATTAGCTTAGTTTCTTGTACTTATGTTAAAGATCAGAAAGCTGGACATCTGTACTGAGTCTCTTCCATCGTGCACAGAATTTTCTGTTTTAAAAACACTTTCTATCTCAGGCCATCTCCTCTAGAAATCTCCATCCAAAGCTGTTTAAAAAGAGAAAAAGCTCTTGCTTTTATAGTTGGCAATGATGGAAAAATGTGTGAAGTATTGTTCTGTTAAAGCTATATTAGCTTTGAATCATTGCCTTTTTAAGTAACAATCCCTTCCATTGATACGACTATCATGGACTTGAAGAAGGAAAAGCAAGCTAGGTAAGTCATTGGCATAAAATCTATTGAAGGATTCCCCTCAGCTGTTTTTCTTAATTTGATTGACGAGTTCTTAAAACTGTAGGTTTGATGACACTCAACAGGACCAACAGTATGAGAAGCATTTGCTTGCAAATAAAAAATCTTTTCTTTTATTAGAGCATGAAGGTGGGAAAAATGGTAGGAAGGCAGAGAACACAACCACCAAAACTGCGAGGTTCAATTTGGTTCCAGAGATTCAGGAACCATCAATGAGTCACACTATTGATCCAGGAAGTGATGTTTTTCTGCATTGGAACAGAGTTTTCCGCTTTTCCTGTCTACTAGCACTATTTATCGATCCATTGTTTTTCTTCATTCCATCTGTGAAGAGCAATGATTCTTCATCATGCTCGACCACAGATTTCAACTTGGGAATTACACTGGCGTGTTTTCGCACTCTCACCGATTTGCTATATATAATGAACATAGCAGTAAAGTTTCACACAGCCTACATAGCACCGAGCTCAAGATTTTTGGGGAGGGGTGAACTTGTTACAGACCCCAAGTTGATTGCCAAGCGTTACTTAAAATCAACTTTTGCATTAGATCTTATAGCATCTTTACCGCTTCCACAGGTTTGTTAATGCTATTGACATTTCTCTGATACGTTATTAACAATTTTCAGAGAGTGCCCTGGACTATTAACATGCAACTGAAGTGGTTGTTTTGCTGACAGATACTGATATGGTATTTTTCGCCAGTAATTAGTCCAAACTCTGATCCGAACGACGATGTCCTTGTACTAATTGTTCTGTTCCAATTCTTCCCGAGATTGTACATGATTTTTCCATTAAGTTCTAAGATATCCAAAGCCACAGGAGTGCTAGCAAATACTGCATGGGCTGGTGCTGCATACAATCTTCTACTGTTCTTGTTGGCTGGTCATGTAAGTGACTTGGCCCCAAAATGCTGTTTGATTATAACATTGCATTCCGTTTCCTTTTGTCGCTCATGTATTGCAGATTTTGCAATGACTTTGGTTCTGATAATGTAGATCATAGGGGCCGCATGGTATTTGTTTTCGTTTGAGCGTAATGCAACATGCTGGAAGCTAGCTTGTATGGAAGAACCTGGTCCTGTGAGATGCGATGTCAGATACTTCGATTGTAAGAACATAGACCAAGTTGATCGGCAGATATGGACAAACAATACTCTTGTATTTACTCTCTGTGATCCAGATAATGGCACAGTCTTGAACTATGGTATATTTGCCAGTGCTGTGACAAAGAATGTTCTGTCAGCGCCTTTCCTTGAGAAGTACTTCTATGTTCTATGGTGGGGCTTGCAGAACTTGAGGTAAGCATCTGATATTCATGATTAACTAAATAGGAAATACTGCCCTCTGGAATCTCTGATCATACTGCATTACTGTGTTTTCAGTGCCTATGGCAATAACTTGAGTACGAGCATATTTATCGGGGAAACAACATTGAGCAATCTAATTTCGATTCTTGGTCTGGTATTGTTTGCCCAATTGATTGGAAACATGGAGGTACTGAATACGTGAAAATTAAGATTCTTCAAAAACTTTCAATTTTCTGCTAATCCAACGTATCTTTTTCCTCAACACCCATATGTCTCTTACAAATTGACATGCTTCTATAGACATACTTGAAATCCATCACTCAGAGACCGGAGGAATGGAGGGTAAAGCAACGAGACACAGAGGAGTGGATGAGACACCGGCAACTCCCTCACAGTATAAGGGAACGTGTTAGGAGATTTGTTCATTACAAGTGGCTTGCAACTCGAGGGGTTGATGAAGACTCCATTTTACGTGGATTGCCAACCGATAATCGTCGACACATCAAACGCTACCTCTGCTTAGGCCTCGTTCGAAGGGTAAGTTACGTGGTTTTCAATTTCATCTCTTTGATACCTTGAGAGTGTCGATCCCCATTTTGCAGGTTCAATTTTTCTCGCAAATGGATGATCAACTTCTTGACGCCATATGCGAGCGACTGATCTCCTTTTTCAGTACCAAAGACACTTGCATAGTTCGTGAAGGTGATCCAGTTGTAGAGATGCTGTTTATCGTCAGAGGAAAGCTTGACAGTTCAACAACGGACGGGGGTCGATCAGGTTTCTTCAACTCAATCACTCTCAGTCCTGGAGACTTCTGCGGAGAGGAACTGCTCTCATGGGCATTGGTACCAAATTCTAATACCAGTCTACCATCTTCCACAAGAACAGTGAAGGCTCTAGAGGAAGTGGAAGCCTTTGCATTACGAGCAGAGGACCTTAAGTTTGTGGCCAATCAGTTTAGACGACTTCATAGCAAGGAATTACAGCATACTTTTCGTTTCTACTCTCACCATTGGAGAACATGGGCTGCTTGCTTTATTCAAGCTGCTTGGCGAAGTCACAAGAGGAGGAGTATGGCAAGGAGACTGGGTATTATGGAGCCTTTCGGAGATCCGTTAAACGAACAAATGACTGATGAAATAACAGAAGAGGAAGAGCTTACAAGTTCTTCTTCACCGTCGCCTGAAATAAAACATAACCTTGGTCTGTTCTCTTTTAACAAGAGGAAAGGAAGTGGCAAATCCAAACTTGGCATGAGTCCAAGGTTGCAAAAACCTGATGAGCCAGATTTCTCGAGAGAGCCAGATGATGATGACTAGTAATAAGATTTTCTATATTACTTAAATTATGATGATTCATTCGTCTGTCAGTCTGGACTCTGGAGGGTGATTCTGCTCTGACCAGGAGTCAGTACTTGGTATCTAATATGTGAACAACACATGATTATTTGAGAAATGCAGTTTCATAAAAGACTAATTCTAAGTTAAAACTCAGAGGGGCTTGTCAGAAACCAAAACAAGAACCCAGTCAACTACTTTGAACATGACGAGGTTTACTTAATGTATGCTTGGAACCAGCAGTAAATAATACCGAACCGAACCCAGCAACAGGCCATCTTTAGGTGAATCAGAAAATTGAATGAGACATGCCGTGCGACGGATGGGTTGTCAAATCAAAAAGATCTTTTCTTTGTTTTGTCGAAGCCATTGCAAGACAATGTCTTTCCAATGGAACAACCAACCAGTAAAGTGGTCAGCTTGTCCTAATATTATACAAAGCCGACCCGATATACATAAATCAGAATCAGCATTTTTCCCACTAAAGATCTCTTGGTCCTACTCCTACAGGCTCGTGCAGTCCCATAGTTGCAACTAGTGATGGTTGCGTCAACTAATGTCTCCTCAACCTCATGCTTCTATTAAGCTTAGTTTCCATACCTTCTTTTTTGGCTGCCGACACTATCTTTTCTCTTTTTTATTGTGTTTTTATCACTTCCAAAGCAAATTACTATGATAAGAAACAAATTGTACGAGAAGGGAATTGTCTGTTGCATCAGAGGGAAATGACATATCTGCAAATTTACTTATATTTATTCACACACTTTCAAGGAAGATCAGAAAGTCCAGAATGCAAGAAGCAAACTCGTTCTTCTGCCTTGCTGAAACTATGAGGGCTTTACAATTTATGTCCTGAAAATTAACAGTAAATAACAATCAACCAAGAATACAAGTCAAAAAAAAAAAAATCCTGCCTATGATGAACATCATAATCCAATGCCTGACGCAAATTGCTAAGGTAAAAGCCTAAGAGAAAATATCCTGATGAATCTTCAAAGCAAATGCTTGAACTGGAATCTAATTTGATTTATTGAAACAGAAGAAGGGCCTTCATCAATAATTACCAAGGAAGGAAATCCCAGAGTTTGCTCTCGTTTCAACTTGAACCCGTGCGGCCCTTGATGCAATATTTTCATTTATGTCTTGGCCAATACAGTATTTAGCTCATCTGCTCACCGATCAGATCAAGGCCAACAAGAAGGAAGGTGACGCCTTGGAAGAGAAGGAAGTAGAAGTGAACACCCTGTGCAGATAAGAGACTCCGAAGAGAAGCTGTCAGCAGGAGGAATGCCAGAGCAAGTTCTTTCCTATATATTTTATTCACTTTCTTAATTGGTTTAGCAGCAGCTTCTTTCTGTTCCTTTAATTGATTCAACTCTCCAAGCTCACTCTCAGAAGCTCCTCTGACTATCTGTGGCTGATTAGTTGTCTTTGCATCTCTCTCTGCGGCAGCAAGTAAATCCGACTCTGATGATCTACCAGCCTTTTTTGTGACAACCCACTCATAAGAGCTACCCAACTGGAATAGCCCCGATACCATTGCATTGAATTTTGTAACAGACATGGTATTTTCAAAGAGGAGGTAAGGAACAATAAAAGGGAATGATTTTGGAGCTGGAAGAATGTTGAGGAATGACATTAGGACAGGCACATAACAAATCACCCACAGAGGAAGCTCAGCGTCCGGAACGAACATGGTTAGTGGAAGAATTATGCAGAACAGCGTGAACGAATAGAAAGGAAGGATAAGCTTCCTCAACAGGAAGAATAGTAGTATAAGATTTGCTTTCTTCCATATTGCTATCTGTAAAATTTTGAGTACCAGAAGTTCGTCAGTCTGTAGAAAACCAATTATCCTTAGAGAATGGATGAAATCGTAATAAAGTATACCTTAGAAGTTAATATTGCAGGAAGACACAATCGGAAAAGTTGCATCGGGCCAGAATGCCAACGATGTTGTTGTTTCCTGTAAGCTTCATAGGATTCGGGAAGTTCACAGAGGACCTAAAATTTTACATACACGATTCATTTCATTAGGGCAAGCATCTGAGTTTTGAGGAAGATTTTAACTGCCCAATTTTCACAACGGGACGTACTAGATCAATTGTGCACAAAGGTAGTCAAGCTAACGATTTAACTGAACTTTCAGACCTTAAATGAAAGAATCAGAAAAGTAGCTCTTCCACAGTATACCAAGAATAACTGCATAAGTGAAATTTTAGTTGATAGGAACCTAACTTACCTTCACATCATTAAGGAAGATGAATTTCCAACCATTCAAATGTGCCCGGACAGCTATGTCCATATCCTCTACAGTTGTCCTCTCAAGCCATCCACCAGATTCCTCGAGGGCTTTTATTCTCCAAACACCAGCAGTTCCATTAAAGCCAAAGAAATTCAGAAAGACACCATTGACTTGCTGTTCAACTTCAAAATGAAAGCACAAATTGATATTTTGAAGACGAGTCAACAAATTCTCATCCTTATTCACAAATGCCCATCTTGCCTGAACCAATCCTAGTTCAGGATTGTTCTGCAAAATAGATAAGATTGTCACAAGGATTAAGTCCTGAAAGCGAAAGGAGTATTTACATAAATAGAAGTAGAAAATTTAGTCTTTCTCGTGGCTCACCTTAAAATGTGGGACTGTTAGCTTAAGGAAGTCAGGATTAGGTTGGAAATCTGCGTCAAAGATTGCAACGAACTCATAGTCCTTCACATACTCGCAACTCATAGCAGACTTGAGATTACCAGCTTTGTAACCAGTTCTAATGGTACGGTGTCTGTAAATGATGTTAACACCCCTTTGACTCCATTTAGCAATCTCTGACTTTATCAAACACTGGATGCTCTCATCATTAGAATCATCAAGAACTTGAATCAGTATCCGATCTTTTGGCCAAGTAATTTGGCAGACTGCAGAGATGGACTGCTCATACACCTGAACAAAAGGATAACAGTTTGTACAGATTTTCTTTTTTTTTTTTAATTTCAAACCGCTAAACCTTTGCAAAATTAATTTCAAACTTTAACAAAAAGTTCTTCAAATATCAAATTCCTAGCTAAAGCCACGTGAATGGACAAGGCGTGAGGTTATGAGTACACTCATTTCAGTATCTTACCTCTCTTTCGTTGCACATAGGAATCTGAACCAGAACCATGGGGTATTCAGAACCTGGTGCCTCATTATCATCGGACTTCATTGCATCCCCATCAAATTTTGGCTTAATTTTCTTATATTTGATCCAGAAGCAACCCAAGCAAAGTATCATACGATCCAGCGATTGGATAAGGAACAGAACAACACAAAATTTAGAGAGAGATTGAATTAGACGTGCAATATAATCAGCCCGAAAGGTTAACCAGGCAACATAAACAGTGTGAAGCAAGCCTTGCAAGTCCCAAGTCCTTGGAATGTGCAAATTAGCATTCTCAAAATAATGCCAACCTTTAAGGTAAGCAACAACTTCAAAAGCTAAGATTGCTAAAGAAGACAATAAGAACGCCCGAATAATTTTGAGTAAAACTTTCCCCCTCACCATCTTCTCACTAGCCACAGTAACACCTTGTCCAAAGATCAGCCTTTGTTTGATGGTTCCAAGCAATGCCCAGAAGAGAGAAGCTATCCAAGCAACACAACCAACAGCTCGATGAGCCTTGAGAAGTAAGACCCATCGTACTTGCTTCGCATTCTTGCCTCTGCTCTTTTCAACTGATTGGAATGCAGCATCTGGACCGTTAATTTCCACAACAGAGTAATTGGGGTTCTCAATTTTGACCACTACTGGTGAACCCTTCTTGCTACCTTTTGCCCACCATTCAGAAAAATCCAATCTTGGAGCCATTTTCTCTATCTTGAATACAACTTCAGAGCCAAGAACAGACCTTTATATGCCCACAGCTTCAAAGCTTAACACTTCAAAGCACCACCATGCTCAGAAAAACTTCAATACCAAGATCCCAACACCAACAAATGAAACACACCCATGTCAGGAACTAGAATGAAGATAGAATGAAGAACTAGATCCCCCAGTCAACCTTCTCAAGGAACACACTTGAAGGTCAGGCCTACTATGCACAATGTAGCAGAGAAAAACGAAGGTAAAGGGAAGAGTGTGATGTGCTCTTTTAATCTGGAAGACACTCTTACAAGTACGCCATAGATCCAGCATGGCAAAGCAATAATAAGGGGAAAGGTATCTGCAGCTTGCAAGAACCTACCACCATGTGTGTGTCTGCCTGTCTACTGATACGGCCAAAGCCCAAAGGCTGTCAAAAACTTACCGTATTTTTACCATTTACCCTTTATCCAGCAGCTGTTCAATCTGCTTAGAACAATTAGACGCCTTTTCTCATAAATAATTATAATGCTGCTTCTAAAAGCATAAACATAAATCACACTAACATGGACTTCCAAGGTCAATTCAGTAAACATCAGTTGACTAAGAAACCAACATAACAGAACATGGAAAGGTCTGTATCTAAAACGTGTCGTTGTTCCATAACTGAGGTATCTTTAAATTAGCAAATTTGGAGAAGCAGGAAGATAATTAGAACTATCTAATGTAATGCATAAAATGGTAAAACTGTTAAAGAGACATGTCATAATTGAAGGCCGAAACATTTCTGATATGGGAAACTTTGGTACAGTCTACTCTTTACACTACTCTTCGACTAATCAAGATACTTAAAGAAGAATAATAATAATAACCATAACTTTACTCAGGAACATGTCGGTTGCAGGAGAAAAAAAAAAGAAATTCCCTATTCTCTCACTTTATTTAGTCATAATTTTGTTTATATAAAAGACTTGGAGAGGAAAAAATAAAAAAAGGGAAAGAGGACAAATGACTGGGGACCCCATGGGATTGCCCTCGTTGAATACTTTAGAGGTGGGGCTTATTCGGTGGTAATAATGTCATTTAAGCAAGACATGATGTCATGGCCACCATCCTTTTTCTGGATATTGAAAGAAGTAATAAAAGGGAAGTCTCAACATAATTGAGGATGGGACATTGATATTGTTGGTATAGGTGGATGATTTCTGATAACTTATTATAGCCCAAGCTACTGGGAACAAAAAACACTACAATGAATAGAACAAAAGGGTGGTCTATGAGAAGAATATGGAAGATTTGTTTTGATTGGCCTTATTTTAGTAATTATGTAGAACATTATCATTAGTGGAATCCTTTTAGCATAAGTCTAATAAACAAGCTTAAGCTAAGTTGTGAGGCAAATGGGAGTTAAAAGGGTATGAAGAACTAAGAAAACCCACGTAAGTTTTCAGCAGTAAACCAACTTTGCTTATAGTGAACGTTTGGCACTTGTGCTCAATTTGTCCTTTTTTTGTTTTCCACTTTTGAGTTGTAAGATTGCCTTTTGCTAGTTTACCTAGTACTTTAACAGGTAACCATCCTTTCCCCTTCTTTATGGCTTCAATGCCAATGCAAGAATAAAATGCCACTTTGGCCTTATTCTTCTTCCTTTTATTGCTTATTATTACCATGCATAGTCTCCAAGCTCTCTTTCTGCTCCAAGAGTTGGTACTTGGTATTAGTAATATATGTGATCTTGGTCTTTTTGATCTTCCAATTTGATTCAGGCTCAGAATTCTTCTCATGTGATTCTGAATTTGTTTCACCTCCAGAATGATATCTCATAAACTTTGCTCTCATCTCTCTCTCAATCATACAGATTAAAGATAGTCAAGCCTGCTGAATTCTTCTGCAAACTATTTTTTTTTTTAATTATTATTATTACTAAATTATTCTTTTAGTTTTGTTTAGCCTTATAAATATACTAAAAGTGATCTTGTGGATATTAAATATAGAGAGGCAAAGGAAGGTTGTACTAGGCAGAGCTGGGATTGGTCACCCATCTTGTTGGTTACGACATAGTATTAAACATAATTCCCACCATCTCCAATTGTTAAATTAAGTTTAACAGTGAAAATGTCTGAATGAACAAGAGAGAGAGAGATACATGATGGTATGAAAACACACACACAGAGACATATGAACATGTGAAATCCACTTTGATAGGAAACAGAGACAGCAGAATTTTTACATCATTCCATGTCGATAAGGAAACTGACTCTACACCAAGCCACTGTTGACAGAGTCAATAGCACGTTATTTGATTCTCATTTTTGTGGCTGAACAAGTTATGATCCTTCTCAGTATATCCGCCATTTCCACCTGATGTTAACTTTTCCTGAGGCAACAAAATTTCTTATTTTACATGTTGCGTCTCTCTCAAACATTGAATTGAGCACTTTCCAACTCGATTAAGAAAACAGAAGACTTCCCTGTTATCGCTTACCTTCTTTAATTCTTTTACTTGGTGATAAAAATACCATTTTATTAAAACCTCAACCAACCTTTCCCGTCTCAAGCAAAACAAACCCAACTATGACATGTTAAGCCATTTATGGGGTCTTCTACATTAATGGTGAAGATTCCACTTGCATCCAATGCTTCTACACGTTTGGAACCTTTTGAGGTGGGCATTTCACTCAATTAACTTCACATGGGAACTGACGTCTGTTTTGGCCACCGGAGGAGGACAATATGAATATGAAAGGTAGGCAACAGGTTCTTGTTCTACTACAAGGTGAATTAGATGTAGCAACTTTAAGTATATAACAATTAAATCTGTCACCTACATGAAATGACCTTATTATCACCTAAAAAATCGGCAGGTCATAAAAAGAAGAGAAATGGAATATTGGTAAGTTCGAAGACAGACATGCATGGGGAGTGTCCTACTTGCCAATTACAAAAGCATCCCCTATATGACGTATCTTTTGTCGGTGAAGATTGGAGACTGTGGTCAGCGTTTGGATTATGTACCAACCTTCACTTCATGTACACCTTTTACTAGCAGTCACCATACTATGTTTTGTCTGCTAACTCATGTTTTGTGGATTTTATTAATATGGATAGGATAGGATGGGATGGGATCAATCAACCATTTATTAAAAAGAAAGAAGAAAGTTCAATATTTTAAGGTGGAAATTTGTGTAAAACTAAATTCACCTAAAGAGTAGACAGAAGAAACCTTACTTCTTAACGAGATTTGCTGGATGAAACCGACTCGTATCGTAATGTAGCAGAGAATGGAAGGGGACACCAGAAATGAACAATTATGGAGGAACATAGCCTATCATCAAGGTGGTGGATATTGATTAGAACTTTGAATAGTGGAAAGGTCCAATTGTTTCTAAACTAGTCATGAACAACAATAATAATAGCCCCGGCTTTCGCTTTCAATACAACCAACAAGCATAAGATTAAGCTTAGTAATGGCCAAACTACAGTGTTGTCCTTTGGGGCTATCCGTAAGCATTTTCGTCCCCACCACCCACTCTCCATTGCGAAAGCTATTTACTACAAATTCAATCAAGTGCCAGATACGTTAGACAAAAGGGGATCCCAATTAATGACAAAGATGGAGAGGATAGTGAGTTTTTGCCAGCTACTGGAAGCCTGTTCAGGTGCATGATTACCTTCTGAGATGGCTCAAAATGGACCAAAAAATTTAATGAACAGAAAGGAATTGTTATAATATGATTTGTTGCTAAAAGCTATATCAGTTCAGTAACAATTGTGAGGTAAAATTTAAATTATAAACTATTGGTCTCTTACCAATACTTTGCTATGGCCAAGTGCAGTACAAGGTATCTGACAACGGAAGAGAACACATGAAACAGCACTTGGCTGCTTAATTGTTATTCCTCCAGAACAAAAAAGACTATTTACGATGAGACTCTATGTCTGAAATGAGTTTTTGTGGCTTGTTTCTCTTTTGCTGATATTTGGCAAAGGAATACCACACCCCACCAGCTGTATTGACCACCAATCCGGTCACATTGAGAGCATGCACTTCCACACCACCCAGCAAGATAAAACCGAGAGTCTGAGAGGCAAGAAACAAAAGAAAATTAAATCTATATGGACTTCCAAGTTCTTAATTTTGATACAGTAGAGATTAAAGGCTTGAAGGTGGGATATTGGCCATAGAAAAAGAGGTAACAGTAAAGAGAAATCCATTTCACAAGAATCTGATTTCTGTTTGATCTGAAGTGCTATATTTTTACCTGTTAAGAATCCACATATTGGTCCAGTTTAACATAATGATTGGTTTAAAGTTTCATAAGTTCCCTCTTTTTTGTATTTGTACAACTCTACAGCACACATACCGTGGAACCAACACCCTTGAGGACTCCAACAATGGTTGTCGTTAGAGCAGAGTTGACTATGGTACACAAAAACATGGTGAAATTAAGAACTATTCCCATCACCAGTGAGACGATCAGCAGCGCCAAAAATGATAAGGAACTACTCTGCAGTGACAAAGAGTTTTAAGGGCTTATGATATATACAACAACACTATTTGCAGACTCTTATCATAAGAAGAATGGAACAATCAAATCTTCATATCACTGTATCATTAATTACCAGAAAAGTTCTGATAAAGAATTTACCCAACATTCTCAGAAAGATCAATCAAGACCATGCATTGATCAGTGAAACAATAACTGAGACTTGAATCATCAACAATAGCAAGCCTTCAAAAATTCAATGGTATGTAAAATTCTTTCATTGTTAGCCAAACAACATAATTTAAGTTCAAGGTGCAGAGGTCAAAATTGCTCATTCACTGGAGGTTTGTATTGTTTGTTTGCCTGAATTAGAGAAGAATGCGAACAGAAAAAAGAGAATGGAAAGCCCAACAAGTCCTCATCACCTTGCAACATTTTAATGCAAAAATGGGAGTGTCAAAAGTTGAGACTGCTTTAATAGATAAACTGCAAATCATAAGTGATTTGATGAATAAAATTGTTGATAAGTTCGATTGATACCATTTAAAAAAAAAATTAAAAAAAAAAATCCATTCACCACTATTTTTGGCTAGAACCAGCACTGTCCTTTGCCAGATTGTTGAGGATCATTGCATCATGAATTATTTGACTTGCAGTTTTCTTTTTCTTAGCCTATGCGATAGAGCTACTCAAGAAATCAAGGGAAAGTGAAGCATTTCAAATGACACAGTCATTATAATTTATCCTGAAGGATTTCGTTGTTGACAACAAATCCACCTGCCTAAATTCTAGAAAAAAGAATCAATCTGTTAGGACTTCAAAGTTTGATAAAAATTATATAAAGAATTTCATTGTTGACAACAAATTCAAGATTCCTAATTATAACACAGCTGAAATATAAGATCCACACTACCACGATACAAAACACAATTGCCTTATGATCTAATCAACAATAACCTAGACAATAAAGAAAAGGGGTTAAGATTCTGACCTTAGCAAATAAAAGTGATAAAGAGTTTGGAAATTCTCCAGTCACTACAATGAGGAACATTAGAAATGGAAAAGACAAGAAACTGTTGTAGTACATGATCTCTATTGAGGAAAGCCCATCTTCTGCACCAGACTTCTCCACCAATACAAGGTACATAGTCTGCACTTTCAAAGCAGCAGTATAATCTTTAAGCAATTATGACTTTGAGGAACTATTAATAACGACAACAACTTAAGCAATTAATAACCAACCTGGAAGAAAACGGACGTAAAAGCCATGCCATATCCAAAAAGGTCAAATGTAAAATCTCCAAGTGCTGCAATAAGAACCCCAGCAGCGGTCAATAGTACAGAAAGAGTCACCTGAAATATAAAGAAACTTTGTCATCTTATCAAAGGAGTATACCTGTTAGAGACCAGTTTCTCTAACACTGATTCAGCTCCTAACACCGAAACCAGCACCTCAACAATCACACAACAACACACACAACAGCAGTAAAACCAGAGCAGAACCAACAAACACAGCACAGAACAAACACGCACAGTAGCAATGGAACAGG
>JAOSBL010000003.1:28322098-28333531 GCA_027568915.1 Erythroxylum roraimae | reverse complement strand
GAGCCCGTCGTTACTTGTTGGGCTCAGGGCCTGCTGTATAGAGGATGGACCAATCGATCCGTGGGTTGTTTTGAATGGATCCGGGCCTGGCACGGTCGGCCCGACCACTAATAATGTAAAAAAAAATTAATATAATTCTAACATAATTAAAGATTCTATTAATTGAGCATTTAATTTAAATAATTCTAAAATGTTATGATTTTTAAATAATTTCAAACAGTAGAATCTAAATTAAGTATTAATACAAACATTAAGGGTTAAAACTTAAAACGTAGATTGAACCTAATGAACCTACAGCTTGTCCACAGATGATTTGATATTTCTTTTATTTGTATTATTAAGAGATGGAGCGTAAGATTTTAGAATCCGGTGCAAATCACTACCTTGGACACTCGTTACAATTGAGTTAGATTGAAAGCTTTGTTAAAACTAATTAAGTTGAGTTTGATTTCACTTTCATTTTATTTTTTCTTTGTGACTTTTTTTATTTTTAATAAAAGTTAAAATTATCAGTTGTTAATATTAATTTAATTATACTTCTAATAATAAAATATTAAAAATTTTCATACTATAAATTAAATAATTTTATCTTAATGTTTCACACAATTTAGCAAATTAAATAATTAAATAAGAACAAACTTTTATTTTTACTTTTGATATGGTTTAATTTTATTACTTAGAAAATTGAATATATATATTTTAAGATATTTTAAATTAAAATTTATATGATAAATAATTATCAAATTTAAAAATATATTTATTCTCTAAAATTTATATTCAAAATTAATTATATTAATTAAAATTATTATTAGTAATTTAATATTAAATAATTAAATATTATATATTTAGTTAATGATAAATCAAGCTATGGAAAAAAAACAAAATTAAAAATTAAAAACTGATTTTTCTAATTTTTATAAACTTAACTAAATATTTTTTGTAAGCATAAGAAATGAAAGCTAAAAACGAAAAATTATAGTAGAGCCTATAGTTTATATGCTAAAAAAATACGTCAATTGCATCCTGCAAGATCAGGTAAGTTTATCCCTCCGATATAACTGAAGCAAATTAGGTAAGTTTTCTTTCTAGAGAGATGTACCTTTACGGCCTCTAATAAGTAAATATGAGGTAGATAAAACTCGTTACTATGGAGCACTTAATTAAGGAACCAAAGTGTATGGAACTTAGATATGTTTGATGGTCACGGTGGCTTATTGATTAGACAGGTTGATAAAAAATGTAATACTGAATGATTGTAATTGTGGATGATAAGCTCCTCTCTTAAAGCCTTGGACCCTTGATTAAGAAGTTTCCTATCGGTCATCATTTTGTGTTCAATATACGTCTAAAACATGTATATCAAGAATATAATTTTTTAAATATAAATAAGCTGAAAATAAATATTGAATCACATGGTATTGCAATGCATTTAACTAGATTAAAAATAAATAAAAAATAAAATATCTTATATAATGTTTAAAAAAACTAAAAAGTTTCATATAAAAGTCATAAAATTATGCTACGGTGTCAACTAGTGGAGAATTTTAAGTAATTATTGACTTTTCAATAATATTACGGTTACTCTCACTTTTCAAAAAATATTATGGTTACCCTCATTTCCTAAGTTGTTTTTGGATAAAAAAATTCATAGACAATAATAATAATAAAAGTGTTATAAGATATTAGTGGTAATTTTGCAATATAAATTCGATGTCCAAATAAAATGAGTAATTCATATCCTCCAACTTTTATAAAGTGTAGAAATTGGAACGCTATTATTCATTTTCTTTTCTATTCAAACTAAGTAAAACTATGAACCTTTTTCACCATGTGACAATTAAGGAGCAGTGCCAAATAATAAGGCTATTATCTAATCAAAGTGTTTACTTGTAGAATTGAATAGTTGATGCTTTGAAAATTCATGCAAAATAAAATTCTAACCGTTGGATTTAACTTTAGGGATAAAAAGGCATAAGGTTTTAAAGTTTATTTAAGGATAAAAAGACCCTTACGATCCCTACAGTTTTTACTAAATTTTTTGAACAAAAAATTAAGCACATTCCTCTATCTCAACATTTACACCATTGACAAAGAAAACTCTCTACTTACCCTTTTACCCCAAAAGCTACTATTAAAGAGGTAGTATGTGTGCACTTATTTGACCCAAATCACCTCCTTGTCGTTAAAAAACCTCCAAAAAAATTTTAACAAGCAACATTTGGTTCATTGCCTTGGTAGAAACTATACCTAAACTCCCTTCTTGCTTAGAATAGCATAGCTTGGACAATTTAACTTTAGAGCTAGCAGAGTTGATATCACCACCTAACCATAAGAAGTTCTTTATCAATCTTTCAACCTCTTTGATAATTCTCTTAGGAAGAATTAAAAGGGATCTTAATGACTATGTAAGTTTGAAAGAACTAAGGAGATTAGCTTTGATTTTCTTATATAACAAAGGAATCAATTATGCCAACTAACAGTTTAATGCTAGACAATTTCTAAGAGACGAAGGCAATCCTTAAACATTAGCTTTTTAGTAGTGATTAGAACCCTAAGGTATCTAAAAGGAGCTTGTTGAATTTGAAGCCTAATTATTGCACCAAGTCTTGAAGTATTTCTCCCTCCAGCTAAAATGAAAAGTATAATTTTTTCTAGATTTATTTCATGATATCTTAGAGAATTTAGTAAGGGATTTCATTAGTAGATAAAGGAAATTATGATCAATTCCACATAAAAGAAACAATTCATCCACACAATTCAAATTAAATATCCTAAGCTGCTTACATTCGTAATGAAAATGGAAGGAATCACTAAACTCAATTCTATGTTTTATAACTTTAGTGAGAAATTCTAGCTAAGGTCAACAAGTAAAAGGGATATTAGGTCTTCCTACTTAATGCATTTAGCTCCATTGAAAATAAAGTGGGTTCACCATTGACTAAAATACTAAAAGAAATAGAAGTCATACATGTCTGAATCCACTTAACAAAAAGATCTAGAAAACCAAAATCTTAGTGGCAGTTGATAATAAAACTCTATAATAAAGGGTCAAAAGCTTTGGAAAAGTTGATCTTTAATGAACTCTTAATAGAAGCTTTAACATTGTAACTTTTGAAGAATTCTTGAGCTAGGAAAATGGTATCACTAATGCTTCCTCCTTCTACAAAAGCATTATGATAAGAGCTAATAAATGACTTCTAGGATATCTTTAGTCTATGTGCCAACAGCTTAGAAATCGCCTTATAAATGGTATTATAGTATAAAATTAGTTGATAATCATACAGAGAATTTAGATTTCTCTTCTTAAGAACAGGGCAAATGTAGGTCTTATTTATCTCCTTAAATATTTTTTTACTTCTAAAAATTTCTAAACAACCTCCATCAATAAATTAACATAGATGATCATGTTTTTTTTTAAATAATTTAGGTTAAATAGAGCATACGTGACATCCAAAAAGGAAAAGGGTTTAATAAGAGAATTCCTTACCACATCATCTAAGCTAGAACTAGCAATAAGCATCAACTCCTGAATAGAAGATTTTGAAGTAATTATAAATGATTACTTTGATCAAGTTCATGTCTTTGTATAGGTTACTATCTTTATCAAAGAGAGAGTTAATTCTATTTCTATTCTTGTGAGATAAGGTAGTAAAAGTAATTGGTATTGTTGTCTCCTTCCTTAAGCTAATTGATCATCACCTTTTATTTCATCGAAGAGCTATGAATATTTAGAAAATGAGAATAGTTGCTAAGAGCAAATTGCTCTTAGTTTCTTAATGACATATTGGAGAGATCCTTGTATAGGGTAAATACTCTATGGAATGCCTTAAGTTCCTTCTTAACATCTTTTAGCTTGACCATTAATTGGAATGTTTTATAACCTCTAACTTCCTTTTGCATACTAGATCTCACAACTCCCTTAAATTCATTATCCTTGACCAAGTGAATATTAAAATAAAATGGGCCTTTGATAGTAGGAATAATACCAAGTTGAAAGACAATAATAAGTGAGTGATCTAAGCATAAAAGGCCACCAAACTTAATAGGACTAGTTAAAATTTTGTTTAACCATGAATTATTCACTAATGCTCTATTAAGTTTTCTCTTAATAAGTCATTTACTATGTTGCTTATTAGTCCAAGTGAAAAGTTGTCCCATAAACTTCAAGTCCATAACAACCAACTGAATAATAGTTAAATTAAGCTCACTACTAAGAGAATTTTGAGCTAGTTTATCTCCATCAGACTTCTGAGAATGTATAATATAGTTTATGTCTCCAATTAGTAACCAAGGTTCCTAAATTCTAGTATGTAGGGACCTCAAGTCACTACATAAAGATGTTCTCTAAAAGGTCAGGTTAGCTGTATAAACAATAGATACAAAAAATAAGGACCCAGAGAAGGAATAAGATAAATGTATTACTTGGCTAGACATGAATAAACTAGACATTTGGATAAGAACAAGTTAGTAAGCCAATACAATTCTCCTATTGTGATGGTGAGAGTCGTTAAAAAATAACTCCATTTATTGCCCAAAATATGCAAGCAAAACTCATTCTATGACTACTACTAATAATAACCATTTTCATATTATTATATAGTATATCACCTTGAGTAAACAATTGTCAATTCCATGGAGACTGTGATTACTAGTGATTGAACAAAATCAAATTTTAACATAATAAATTAAAATAAATAAATATAATTGATAAAATAGAAGGATAGTTAAACTAAAAAATAAACAATGAAACAATGATAACTAAAATTCGAATCCCTCTTAGAACTTCTTATGCAATCATGATTTCAATCAATGGATAATAGAAATTTCTTAATTATTCTAATATCTAATCCTATGTTGATTAATTGAAATCACCCATAGAATTATATTAATCAATTTATGAATTTCACTATTAGGTAACATATAACTCTCCATAATCTTCTTTTATGTGTTTAAACTTAGTATGTTTATTTACTTTCATAGGAAAAGGATTGGAGATTCTATTTGATTTAAAAAAGGATTGGCCTTTAATTCAAATTTGAAATTTTCAAAAGGAGGAGCAATATCGACTAAAATCAAGGGAGAATCAAGAAAATATGGGCTGAAAAATGTTTTAATTAATGTATTTGGATCAGATTATTCAAATCAAGTTGAAAATTTGGTGTAACAGTTTAGTGCGATATTAGGCATAAGCACGTTCAGTGAAAATTGCAACCTTTAGACTTCTAATTTGCAAGAAGAAAATGTATTAAAAGTTGTTTAAATCTTATGTTAGTCAAATCTAAGTAGAAATCAATAAATTTATGATTTGTAAGGTCTAAAGAATCATAGTAAAAAGATCTCTACATGGGATTGAAGTGGCTATAAATGGAGCCAAGGTGAAGAAGCAAATTCTTGTGGTCTAAACAAAGCAATATAAATTAAATTCTATCTAGACCAACTAGAGGCAAGCGTACCTTGTCGCCGACGCCAAGTAATATAAAACGGTAAGAACCGGATATCGTACCCAAGGGATTCCAACACGTAAGACAATTAAATTAAACGATGCAAAAGTACTCAGAAGATCAAGAATTGATTGATTTGAAAATAAAATAAAATAAGCGAATCAAGGAAATGTGCAAGATGCAAAGTATGAATTAAAAACGACTAGACTTAATCAAATGACAGAAATTGGCTAAGGTATCAGATTTAAATTGGATTAGACAATAACACTTGTAACGGTGGATTGATTTAGGAATTACCTCACTTAAGCGAGTCGAACCTAATGTTCATAGGAATTCCCTTCTCTTCTAAATCCGAGTTACCCAGTTGGTTCATAGATAATTTGGAATAAAAGGCATTCAATACAAGAAGCCTAAAATTAAGTTCGTTAATCCTAGGTATCCTCACACAAGATCCTAAGGTTAGTCTACGCTTTAGTCTCAAGTATGTTGCTTGATTAATTTTCTGACAAATTAAATCCTATTGGTTATGGCATTCAATCATCTAAGGCCTTAATCTAGGTGATTAAGCTAAATGAAGACTAAATATGCATTCAATCAAGAAATAACCAATACCACAAAAATTATCCTAATCCAATATCAATCCTAACCTCAACTAAAAAACTTAATTACACATATTCATCAATGTAACACAAATCATGTTCATAATATATATCTGCATTGATTAAGTCCACAAAAATTAAAACAAATAAGGAATAAAAACAAATTAAATCCCAGCAAAACTATGGCTGTTAGGATTGAAAAATGTTTAACGTTCAGCTCTCTCCTTCGTTCCACTGCTTTCTGTCATCGCCAACCTCTTCTTTCGTTCCCATATATTGATGTCACTATTAAACCTTACAGTCCACTCCTATTCACGCACAACCACTGTCTTCGTTCCTCTGCTTTCTCGCTAGCAAGAAAATAATTTTTTGTTTGGTTTCATAAAATAAAAATGAAATTCTCTCCAAATAAAGTGAATAAAACGTGAGCTATTATGGTAAATTTTTTTACTCAAATGCTAGCTTTATGTCTAAGCTCTCTGATGCAAAAAATGGTAGATAAAGCAATGCTATTTATACTAGTTCTTAGTTACCAACCTCAAGCTTACCGTACAAGGATTTGCAGCTGAAGAAAAATTATGTGACCATTAAATGCTTTGAAAAGTCAAAGCATGATCTAGGAGAAATAAGAGCCATGAGACATATTCTTAGTAGTTAAGGATTTGATATTAATCACTAAAATATTGAGTTTAGATGTGGGGAATTCTGAGTCACCTCCCAACAATCTCTACCTTAGCTCGAATTTGATGAGCTACTCATCGCCATATAAAAGTCCTAAAGGGTAATCAAATTTTGTAAGCATCGACTAAGTCTAAACAACGCTTGAACTTAGCGCTAGGTAGTGGCTTGGTCAACATATTTGTGGAATTATCATATGCGTAAACTTTCTTCATAACAATTTTTCCAGCATCAACTGTATCTCTAATGTAGTGGTATTTGACACTAATGTGCTTAGTCTTGGATGATCTTGGTGAGATTAACATTTTGGCTATCTAAGAAACACAATGATGTTGTACCTTGTGTAACACCAAGCTCAATAATAAGACATCACAACTAAGTGCCCCTTTCACATCTAGCTTCACAACCATGTGCCTTCTTCACACCCTCTATAGTTGCAACATATTCTGCTTCAGTAGTAGATAAACTAGTAATAAATAGCAGCGATGCTTGTCGGTTGACAGCACCAGAACACAAGGTGAAAGATGTAAACAGAGAGAGACCTATAACTAACAAGGTCATCACCATAATCAGAGCCCAAAAAATTGATAATGTTATTAGATGTTACCTTGTTTCAATAAAAAGCCAAGCCTAAATTAGAAGAACCCTTCAGATATCAAAGGATCAACTTCATAACTTTTCAGTGAACCTTTCTAGGATTATGCATATAATGACTCACTATGTTAATTGCAAATGCAAGATCAGATCTAGTGCAAAACAATAGCATGCATGAGATTGCTAAACACACTAGAATATTGAATGTGCTATATGCATTCAATCTCTTCCTCCATTTGTGGGTAAATTTAAAAGACAATTTGAAATGAGTAGCTAAAATAGTAGAAACGAGTTTGTAATTAACCATGTTGAACCTATCGAGAGCTTTTTTAATGTACTTCTTTTAAGACAGGTACAATTTATCATCTTGATAGCCTTTATAAATCTCCATACTTAAAATTTTCTTGGTTATACCAAGTTCTTTCATCCTAAACTCATTACAAAGTTGAGATTCCAACTTGTTGATCAAGGACTTGTCCTTGGAAGTAATCAACATGTCATCAACATATTAAAAAAAAGTAGACAAATGAACCATCTTCAAACTGTCTAATATAAACAAAATTATCATACTTACTCCTTATATAACCTTGCCCAATCGTAAAGGAATTGAATCTCTTGTAACACTTCCTAAGAGCTTGCTTAAGGCCATATAATTATCTCTTTAAATGAAAAACACAATTTTCCTTGCTAGGAATAACAAAACCCTAGGATGCTTCATATATATCTCTTCTTTTAACTCATTATAGATATAAGATATTTTAACATCGAGTTGCTTTAACTTTAAATTAAAAAAAGCAACAAATGCCAGGAGTACTTGAATTAAGGTGTGACAAACGATAGGGGAGAACACTTCATTAAAGTTAATAGATTCCATTATAACCCCTGACAACAAGACGTACTTTCCATCTTACATCTTCAATCCCAAGTATACCATCTTTCCATTTGTAGATCCACTTACAAGTTAATGCAAGACAAGCTTTAGAAAGCTCAATCAAGTCCCAATTTTCGTTCTTATAAAGACTTTCAATCTCTTCATTCATAGCCATAAGTCAACGTGAAGAATTGGACAAGAAATATCCTTGGAGTAAGAAGAAGGTTCAACACTTTAAGGAATTTTCTGTGCAACTACTAATGCATAGACAAACATATTATCATCTTCTTTAGAGTATCTTGCAAGTTTCTTGATTCCTGTTCTTGGTTTATCACTAGTAATGGAATAATCATTACATTGTTTCTTCTCGAGACTAGTGTACCATAATCATATTCATCAACATGAGTATCATCGTTAGACTATCAAAATGGGGAAGAGGTAAGATTCATATTAGGAGTCTAGGTCCTCACTTCTAACTCAACCTTTTCATTGGCACCTTACCGATCACCTATATTAGAAGAACATTTCCCAGAAGATAATAATGCATTTTCATTAAAAGTAACCTCTTTAATAAGAATAATCTTTCGAGAATCAGGACATCATGTACGATATGCCTTAGATTCAAAATCATAGCATAGGAAAATGCTTTTAAGAACAGGCTAACTATCCATCATCATTATTATGGTTATAAATAGGACAAACAAATACTCTAAGAATGAAGTAGTCAACAAGATTACATGAACAAACTTCTTTTGGGATTTTGAACTTTATGGAGGAGTAAGGAGATCAATTCCCAAGATAACAAGTGATAGAAGTAGCTTGAGATCAATACTTACGATGATGCCATAGTCCTGGATTTTAGAGCATACATCGTTGCCTCTCAATTAGAGTTATATTTATATGTTATGTAAGATGTTCTGTTGGGGCTCCTTAACTACTATTGTCTAACAATGCCATGTTGTATGCAAAACTCAGTGAAATCTATCTTACAGAATTCTAAACCATTGTTAGTTTTGAGCTTTTTAATTTTCCTGTCAATCTGGCTCTCAACAAGTGCTTTCCACTTCTTAAAGGTAGGAAAAGCTTCATTCTTGTGACAAAGAAAATAAACCCAGAATTGTGCGAGAATTCATCGATAAGGGTCACCCTATAATCACATCCTCTATGAGATTGAACCTTAGAAGGTCCTCAAAGATCATAATGAATAAAATCCAAGATGTCCTTAGTATAGATGTCCTTAGTATGGTGTAGAGATACTAACTTTCTTCTATTTCTTAAAGACACAGTGTTAACAAAACTCTAATTTACCCATATTTTTGTCACCAAGTAAATCCCTCTTCCTTAGAAGTTTCATGCCTTTCTCTCAATCATATGACTTAGGTGCACGTGCCACAAACAAGCGCTATCATCATCAGATAAAGACGTAGAATACTAGAATCAACACACTTATATGTAATATACCAATCATTATGAGGACACATATGATAGGTATATCTAGAATCTAAAACCAATTCAGTCTCATCCCTGTTTTCAGTAGAGGCAGCTAACAAAACATCACCAATAAAATTTGTGTTAACGACACTAACTTCAACGGGTTTATAAGGTTGTTTCTTCTTTTCTTCTCAATCCTTTTGATTTTCAATTTATAACAACAATTAATTCTTTGTGCCTAAATTTCTTACAATAATGACAGATATCGTTGGATTCACATCCCCTAAATTTGCCCTCAAATCCTCTGTACCCTTTTTTCTGTACCTATTATGTGCCATTTCATCTGAACCATCTATTTGTGGGGGACCCAAATGATTAAATAAAATCCAAGTTTTCTAAGGCTCATTAACCTTATGAAAATCCACTAAATGATTGATGTTTATGTAACTCATTTGTTAGACACCCCAATCCTTGCACCAGGGATATTGTCTATAGTTGGAGGAGAGGATGGAGATAGCGAGGGTGAAGAGTGAAGGTGTGGTATTAGGGTACATTATGTTGATGATGAACATGTTGAGGAAGTTGGTGAAGGAGTTAGTGAAGGAGTTGGTGAAAGAGTTGACAAAGGAGTTGGTGTAGGAGTTGATGAAGAGTTAAATGATCATAATATGGACTAGGATAAGAGTTTTATACAAGTTGACATTCCTGATGACCACCAACTATTTGAAATTCACTTAACTAGTTATGGTAATTTTACTAATAGTGATGAATACCCAAGCAAAGAATAACTGGGTGAACCATTGCAGAGAGCAAGTACTAGTATTAGACTAAGTACAGGTGAACCATTATAAGAATTGGTAGACACTAATCATGTAGTTATCGAGCATAGGAGCTTTATAAATATCCTTATAAACATGCTATAAGTTATGTTCACCATTCGAAACAAAGGGCAGAGGCATTTGTAGATGATTGTTATAAAAAGTCTAAATTCCTCACTTTGTATAACCATGTGTTGCAACTTATTAGGGGTCTAATTTTTAGACCTATTGTTGATGCATAAGTAATAAAACCACTACCCAAAAGTGTCATGCTAAGAGCACCTAAAACAACTAGAAGGAGAGGAGTAAATGAGCCTAAAAAGTTGAAAAATCCAAACAAATTGACTCGCAAGGGTCAAGTATAAAAATGTGGGAAATGTGGCAATTCTAATCACAACACTAGAAAATGTAAGAATGAAGTCTCAACTCAACCTACTTAATAGTCTTTACAGGTATAAATTTATTTTTGATTATTAAACCTTGTTTTGATCACTATATATTGCTTCATATATCAAACTAACATTGATATTTATATCATATTTATTAGGTCATCGTTGAGGTCTCTTCATAGGTGTTTGGTCTAATACATTTGAACATATTGTCATATCGAGATAACACAACAATACTGTGAGTATATGAGCATTCTTCACATTGTTAATAACTAATTCATGTGAATATTGTTAACGACATATGTGTTTGTGGGTTGCTAACTTTTCATATTGTAGTAAACAGAAGTATGGAGAAGTTGATCTACATTCATTCAAACTTTCTTTTGAACCAAGGGTCTAAGGTTCAAAGGATAACCTAGCATCACTTTCCAAAGTTACAAACCTAAGTAGTGAAGAGGAGAGCATCATTGAGTCAACCAATACATGATTAATCTTCTCATCAAGTGCAAATAAGGAAAGTAATATGGTTGATTCGCAGACTATACATTAGTGTTGTCTATGTGTTGTTGGAACTTTAGTTGTTAGAACTTTTGTTTATGGATCCAATCACTT
>JAOSBL010000003.1:28206912-28218550 GCA_027568915.1 Erythroxylum roraimae | reverse complement strand
AAACTGAAATCAATTTCATAAAGAAATTGGGAATATAAAATGTCTTTTCTAATTTTAAAACAAAACAATGCAACATGAATATGTGTTGATTGTAACATGTATTATCTTGTAAATTAAAACAGAAAAGACCATCAAATAATGCACTGTTCCCAACAAATTCATATTTATAATTTAACTTGAAAGACTCATCTAAAAATTGAAAGGAATATCCAAAAGGTACAAGTCTTAAAACTAAAATCAATTTCATAGAGAAATTGGGAAAATAAAATGTCTTTTCTAATTTTAAAACAAAACTAACACATAAAATTAAATTGCGACCGCCAACAACCTCCATACGTGAATTTGTTTTTAAAACAACACACAAATCTGATTTTTAAATGTAGAAATACTTTTAAAATAGTTAATTGAAGATTTCTACCTGTAATTGAAAGAAAAGCTTCTAAAACACAACTCTAAATTGAAAATTTTCGAATTTGATTTTTTTTTCTCCATAATTTGAAATTCTTTAAAAGTAAAACAAGTCAGAGGATATTGAACTCTGATACCAAATTTAAACCAAGTCTAGCATATATATTCAACAATAATATACGTTAGAATAATATAAAAACTAAATAGGAAAGAAAACAAAATACTCATTGTTGGTTTTTGCTTAAAGATTCTACATTTTGAAATTCTTCAAAACTCTCAATTTCTAATTTAATGGTGTCTATTTCTAGAGGTGAAAAGAAGTTTAGGGATCCCATATATCTGCTAGAAAAATTATATCAATGTGCCCCTATCAAACAGGTTGACTGTTACCACAAAACAGGATACTAATACCCACTAAATTCATAACGTTGGACCCATTTATAGGTATTAAATCAGTTACCAAAAGTTCTCACACTGCTCACCCAACACGGTTATTAGTTACTGTCTGTGTAAAAGAGCACAAACGTGCAGAATATACAACAAAACATTGGACTACAATACTTTTTAAGTTTTAGCGGCTTCTTCCTTTTTGTCCTTACAAACTAATGCGTGACGTGCCTTGCATTGCCTGCATGACACATCATTCGTCGGAAACAATATATGGCCAGTTCTGCTGTTTCAATGTTTAAAATGATGTAATCCCTGTTATAACACTTTATACGTGATAAGACCGATTGATAAGTTGACACAAATTACTTATAAATTAATATTAGTTTATAGGCTAAAGAAATCTTTTCCAAAATATCCTTTTCCAGTCTAAGTTACAATTTATTTTATTGTCACAATTTATTATAAGGGTACAAGATATGAACTCTCGTATGGTTTAAAAATTTTCAAAAAACTTATTAACCTTTAAATTGCTTAAAAACATTCTTATGATTTTCAATTTTTCAGGAGAATCCATTTTCTTAAACTTCGATTAAAAAAATGACAAAATACACATGACGTAAACATCACACATAGACCAATCAAATGGTGGTTACATGATAATCTCATCTAACTCTTATACTTAAACCGAATTAATTAAACATGATTTAAACTAATAATTTATTATAATTATCTTTAAATTATTAATTTGCATTGAGTTTAATTTGTTCGTGATGGGTTTAAAAATTGAGTTGAGTCATTCTGTAAGTACTATTTGATTAGTCCATATATGATATTTATATCGTATATGTTTTGTTATTAATTTTTAACTGAAATTTTTATAAAAAGTATTTTTTAAAAATTAAAAAATCCAAGAATTTTAAATTTTAAAACTTTTAAAACTAGTTCTATATTTGTTTACCCTTATTATAATTGTATTTGCTTTGATGTTTTGTAACATTGGGGTCGGTCTCGTCAAATAGCTAAAACTTGAACAAAATTATTTTCTTGCTGCCCGTACCATAATGCTCTAAAGCGAGGTTGCATTTACTGATTCTAACCGTGGATAATGTATCTTACTGGAAATGCCTGAAAACCGGTTATTAGAAAGCCGACCAAAACAAGTGAACCGGGCTGATTTTATATACCCAAGACTGCCAAGCCTGTCCTTGATAAGCAACACAACCTAAACGAAAAGAAATTAATAAGTAGAATAGAACAAACCCTACGTCGAGGGAGAGATTCAGAAATATGAATCACGCTAACAGCAACACCCAACAATCAACGGAGGGTAGACATGAGGACGACGGTGCTATCACTGAATTTCTGGCCAACTTGATGGAATACACCCCCACTGTAACCATTATTAACACGCACTTGGAATTGATTTTGGGTTCTTGTAACTTCTATTCTTTATGATCTTCTTTTAATTTGACAGATACCAGACGAACTGGTGGAGCATTACTTAGCCAAGAGTGGGTTTCAATGTCCCGATGTCCGATTGTAGGTACCTACCTCTTTTTCCTTTTCTAAAGAAAAAAATTACGAATTTTAGGAATTTTTTCTTTGTGTGTACTACTCATGTGCGTTCTTTTGTATTTTGTGCTTTGGAATATGGCGGGTTTCAGGGTCAGATTAGTGGCTGTTGCTACTCAGAAGTTTGTTTCCGAAGTTGCAAGTGATGCTCTCCAGTACGTTTACGTTTGACTACTTACCATGACTTCTTTGTTCTGCATATTAGCAATCATGGGAGTGATGGATCTTGGGTAAAAATTATGGGTATTATATTTTAGGCATTGAACGAATGAGTTTGATCAAGAGTTTTGTCGCTGGTTTTAAGAGGGGGATTGGTATTGTGAGTTGAAGTTTTGCGCTAATTTATTAATTTGAAGTGCACGGACACTAGTATATAAATAGCTTGACTTTTGTCTGATTAGACCTTGAACTTGAATTACCTTGACTCAGTAAATGTATGCATCAAACATTATAGTAAACCTAACATAATACCTCCATTTCAATTTTGCACCTGACATGTATAATGCCAAGCAATTGAAATAGGCTGTTGCATTGGTACTGCAATCTGAACTGTCCATAGGAGTGCTGTCTCAAAAATGAAGTATATCGTTTGATGGATTCCCAGATATTGGATTTACGGCCTTTCAAACATTAAACCAACCGTCTTGATTAATGTTTTTCATGTATCATGTCTTACACAGGCAATGCAAGGCACGCCAAGCAGCAGTTGTCAAGGACAAGAGGGAGAAGCAGCAGAAGGTGTATTGCGGTCCAATATTTTAATTTTGTATTTTCTGTCTACAAGTGCCCCTTTAAACTCACAGTAACTGTACTGGGTAAACAGGACAAGCGGCTGATATTGACAATGGAGGACTTGTCCAAGGCACTACGGGAGGTAAGCTCAGATTTGTTGTTTTTTCATACTTTTTGTATGCCAAACTTCATTTTGAGATAACAAAGGCTTCTGTTTGCTTTTTTCTTGTTTCCTTTTCTTTTGTTCCTCACTATCTCAATATGTAATTCCTACAAACTTTGTTTATATCTTACAAGCCTATTTGTTCCTGATTGGATCAGAAGCTGTCCATTTTGACCTGATAATGAAGTATTTCGACCGGATAATGAAGTAAATTGTTGCTGAAATGTGTATATGTTTGTGAATGAAAAAGAGGGAAAGGACATTCTTTCCTGGAATCTTTGGTTTGCAAAACATATTGCGATAGTAACAAGTGGAATAAGTATCTAATCTGATGGCTTTACTTTTAGTTTATTCATTTAGGGGTTTATAGAAAGGCTGTTATACTGCATATCCTTAAGAAGAGCTTAAAATCATGTGAATAAAAAAGCTGTCATACAAAATTAGTTTGCCAGTTATTCCCTGAGAGATTTGATCTTCTTGTCTACTAGTACTTGGACTTATATGCTGGATAACTGTGTATTTAACCCCGTCTTTGGAGCCAATTCTCTCTTTTCTGTGTATTTTGTCATTGTTTTGGGAGGAACTTGGCATCCCTAATCTTGCAATATAGGTTCTTGTCATTCTGAAATTAGTTTCAATTTTGGGTCAGGATGAGATGCCACTTTCAAATACAGAATGATCAAGTTGTATTAGTTTGTTAAGAGATAACGCATGATTTCCTTTTATTTGTTTTCTGGACCCTGGAATAGGTACATTTACGTGCATCCACTCCCACCTTTATGGATTGTCCATTCATCTTATGACTTGTGTAGTCTCTGATTTGTCATAATGATTCTGTTTATGTAATTGTATGAGCAGCATGGTGTTAATGTGAAACACCAAGAGTATTTTGCTGATAGCCCATCAACTGGGATGGATCCTTCTGCAAGAGAAGAGTGATGTGGTGGGGTAGCTGAAATGTAAGTCTTTAAATATATTTTATGTACTATTGATGTGGTCACATACAAGTTTGTAGCTCTAGCTATTACCGGTGGACTTACCTCCTCCATGTTTTGTTTCTCCGAGTGAAGCTATAATAGCTATTACTGGTTCACTTCTTACCTCCTCCATATTTTGTTTCTCCGAGTGAAGCTCAGACTGTGTTTATGGCGGATAAGTGGCAATGCTGTACCATCAATTTAAAGCTATATAATTTTGAAAATTTCTGGAAATTTTCATATAAAAACTCATTTATAATTCTTGAACGTCTTGACAATGCTAATGATTAATTACATTGCTAGAAATTGTTGAATCCTATTTGATGATGATTGAATCTCGTGTGGTTGATTGGTTATCTATTAGCTAAGTATGGTTGGTTTTGGCAAAGTTAGGGTCAATTAACGGTCATGTAGTGCATTTTGTTTAGAAGTAGAAACTGGAATACTTCAGGATTGAAGCAGAGTACTCAAATCTGATATAAGACTCGCTCGGGATTATAAAAATCTTGCAAGCCTTGGAACCTTTTTAATATAAAATAAAAAATGAAAAATAATAATTTAAAAGTACGGATTTCATCCCCTCATTTTAACTTGTTAATTTCATTTACCTTCAGAAAGGTTCCATTTAAAACAGCGTAAATCTTATTTGAAAATCAATAACAAAATAAATCACAAGCTAATCATCATTTCAACTGGGCGTTCCCCACCAAAATATGCATATGTCAACCTTCTCCTGTCAGAATATAAATATGTATGCGTATATACAATATCACACATAGAACTCTTGGCTAAGTTAAAGTGGTAGCTGCTAAATCATGAGTACCCAATACTCAAATTTCTATCATTATCATCTCCTGCTTATAGATCGATATAATTCATATAATGCACATTCATTAACAATTTTTGATTTTATCACGAATACAATCAATTCAATATATATTTCGGAAAATATAAAAATATAATTCAACCATCACAAAATAGGATTTTGTAAATTCCGTATACAACATATATAATTCATTCATTTCTTGTCTTTTAAAAATTATAGGCCATAGCCAGTTGAACTATTCAAAGAAATGTCCCAATCTCGAAAATTATTTCACAATAATTTTTTTTCTGAAAATCAAATAAAATACGTTCCAATCATAAAATCATCTTAAGGAAAACTTCAGCTCAAAATAAAACATTCAAATTAATTTCCGTCAATTTCGCTTAAAAGTTCATCTAAAGAATTCATTCACATAATCCAAAATCACATGTTTTAAATATTTATATAAGTCATTTTTAAATTATGCATTAAGATATTAGCTGTTACAAACAACAATAATACCCAGTAAGAATCTGACTGAAATGTATGATCTAGAGAGGTCTAATAGTACGCAGTTTTATCCTTATCTAGTAGAAAGGATGTTTTCGATACACTCACATGCAATGCAATATGAAAATACTACAAAATTATAAATGAATATATATAAATAAATAAATAACAAATAGGATTAACATATTGGCTATTGGTACATAAAAAGCAATATCACATCCACTCATATAATGCTCCAAAATTTTTTGACCAATTACTCCTATACAACCTGACAACCCCAGAGAAATATTTGGAAATTCATTCTAAAGTGAAATCTTGTTCATATCCTCATTCTCCTAGACTTTGTTCAACACATAGGCTAAATATTTTTTATACTTCTTCCTCAATAATCTTTTTGCACCCATTCAAGAAATTAAGTTGATAGATGTCCCAAAACTATTTCTTAGAAAATACAACTATTTTGCTTTAAGTTTTCTAAATATCACCCACTTCTCATGACAATTAATAGAAGAAAAATGTAAAAATAACCAATCCATCCTTAATATAACATCAATTAACAAATTTTATGTACTAGTTTTATTTCCATCTTGCTCTCCAATATTCTCTCTTCAAGTACAAATAGAGGTGTGATTGGGTTGTGAAAGCCCTCAAAAGTAATTTCGATTCCCTAACTCAAAATTAATTCTGATTCTCTAACTTCTTGTAGTAATCATGAACTAGGTCGAATCATAAGATAACTAAACACTAATTTCTTAATTTAAATTCATAAAATAAAGTGGGAGTTTATGATTAATTATCTAATTAACTAACATTAATAAAGAATCAAATTAAATCAATAGGATATAAAAGTGAGAAATTCAAGAGTACTTAACTATGATTCAAGGGAAAGATCTCATCTAATTGTAATATTGATCATTAATCTAAAAAAAATAATTTTCACAATTCAAGCAGTTAGATTGAAACATATTAGGATAATCATAATAATTCTCTATTTTTCATAAATTAATTGATTCAAACTCAGCATTCAAATCAAAACTTACCGTCAATTGATTGACTATGATAACATTCTATATCAATTAAATGATAGCAATAAACTTGGTGAAAAAGACTAGACCCTAAATTAAATAATCGAGATAGCTATAACTACTCTAGCTGCAAATATTTAACTTAGTTTTCTTGTTTATCATAAATTAAATATGCAAATTCATAAATATTATATTTGCTACTTGTATCAATCCTTCATGACAATTATGAATCACTAAATTCATGGATAACTATAGAATAATCAATATCAAATTAATTTTTCAGATCAATCAATATTAATTATGCTTGAAGTATAAGAACATAAAACAATAAATACTTGAATTAAAACATGAATATAAGTTTAGAACAAAACTTCACAAGGTTACAACTAGAGTTTTGAGTCCCATTTAATTAGAGTCACACATGACTTTAGTTCCAACACCAAAAACAGAAGAAAAGGTAAAAGATTGAGAGAAAACTAAGTAGAAAATGAAAAGAGAATGTTGAAGAAGGTGAAAGACATCTTTTCTTCTTCTTTCCTACTCTAAACTTAGTCTCTTTCTATCTTACAAAGATCTCTATCTAAAATAAATCCAAATCCCTACACAATAGAGATGGAAAGCAATTTTCTATTTGAATTCTAACTCTTTAAGTGAATATAGTATTAGGTATGATCTTACCTTATGCACTATAATAATTTTTCTAAAATTTGTGATTTTCACCAATAATGCTCCAAATTTATGCAATCTCTACTCTTCATCCCCTAAAACAAAACAAACACTAGTTTTCCTATTTAAGCACCAAAATATATCCAAAATAAAAGAGGAAATTCTACTTACATAACAAAATAATATCTTATCAAATTTTCCCACACTGGACATCAGTTTAATACATCAATCACCCTCATAACAACCTCTCATCTTCTTCATGTTATCCAAAAATAGCTAAGAGCTGATTTACATTAAAGGTTTATGATAAATAACAGCTGAGGGAATAAACATTCAGATGACACATTGTTAGAATAAAAACATAACTTCTCATCAATTTCGTTAAAATCAAATAAAACAAAACCTAACACCCTTTCATGGATTTCAATTTATACACTCAAAGTGTTTAGGGATAAACAAATAATAAAAAATATTATTTTTTAAAAAGAGAAAATCCCTAATTTCTTATGTTTCACTTTCAGTAGCCCTACAACACCAAAATAGCGGCCAGTCCATAGTGTATCACACACTCTATAATATCCATTGACGCCACAGTACATCTTCTTTTAGATGCTCACAACTTAGGGGAGTCTTACACTCTTTGCTTGATCTTTGTTGATTATTTTTGTGACATCTAAACATCTTGTGCATAAATAGGGACAATGTATGATTTAGGTATGGGGGAGTGAGCATTTATATTGTGATGAACTTTGTGATTTTTACTCGGACTCATGATATTATGATTGATGTATTGATTATTTCTCATGATAGCATCATAATTTTTTGATTGTTATTTATAAATAATTGATAGTTGTGTATTAGTATGTATTTTTCTAAGTATTTGGCATGTGTTTCTTGCATGATAAGTTAGTATTATTGTGTTTTAGGACTTGTTTTGTGTGTTTTTTCTTTAGTTTGATCTTCATGGTTGTTCTTTTGTGTTTGATATCAGTTTGGGGTAGGAATTAATCATTTTGGTGTAGGAATGGAGGGTGGACACCTTTGTGATTGAGCTAGGGACTAAGAGAAGAAAAGAGAAGTGGAGCTACTGAAAAACAAGAACCCATGACTGTGTAAAATGGCATGTTTTCCACGATCATGGAAATCTATAGAGAAAGTTTCTATTAAGTTAACCCACGATCGTGGGAAGCACAAGTATAATAAAGTTTCTGTTAAGTTAACCTGTGATCGTGGGAAGCACAAGTATAATTTCCACGATCGTGGAAACTGGGAGTCGAAGAGACACACGGGTTTCATGTATTTTTTTAGGTTTTTGTTACTTGTACCAATCCTTCAAGATAATTATGAATCACTGAATCCATGGATAGTTATAGAATAACCAACTTTAAATTAATTTGTTAAATTAATTAATATTAATTATTCATGAAGTATAAGAACATAAAACAAGAAATACTTGAATTAAAACATGAATATAATTTTAAAACAAAACCTCGCAAAGTTGTAACTGAAATTTTGAATTCCTTTGAAATAAAATATTTAGGTTTAGTCACAAATGTCTTTAGTTCCAACATGAAAAATAGAAGAAAAGACGAAAGATTGAGAGAAAACTAAGAAGAAAATGAAAAGAGAATGTTGAAGAAGGTGAAAGACGTTTCTTCTTCTTCTTTTTTTCTACTATAAACTTAGTCTCCTTCTATCTTGCAAAGATCCTTATTTAAAACAAATCCAAATCCCTGCATAATAGGGATGAAAAGAAGTTTCATAATTGAATTCCAACTCTTTAAGTGAATCTTACATTAGGCGTGATCTCGTCTTATCCATTGCAGTTGTAACATCCCATTACCCATGATGAAACTTGAATAGTGAATATGAGAAATTATTGAGAAATTAGAAAGTACAATTCATTCTTATGCTAAATATGACTTGCACATTTTTGCACATTCATATGATTATACATGCATTTTTTGATATTTCCGGGTATAATTGAGTTAGTAAATGTGATTAAAATGTGTTTTGACAATTTTGGTATTATTTAGGATATTTTGGAATTTTTGGTGAATTTTGTGAAAAAATCAAGAATTATGGACAAATGAAAGATTGACACATGGCAATAGTAGGCAAATAACAAATGGTTAATTAGTTGCGACAAATGGCTTGAAAGAGTGAGGACACGTGTAAGGGATGCAAAGTATACATGAGTATGATGTTGAGTTAGGAATAATGCACCGCAAGTGTTCTTCTCGGTGAAGAAACATTTAGCATCCGAATAACAATTGTGAGACCCTCGGTGTTTTGATCTGTTCCCCTTACTGGAATTAAAAGCTGAATATAGTAAGTTGAGTTTAAGTTTGCTTTTGGATCTTGTGAATGATGTTTAGTTTTTGGTGAAATTATAACATGCATGCATGGAATTGTGAAGTTTGGTTTCGGTGTTAAATAGATTAGATGATTAATTTGAGAGTTAAAAATTGTTTAAAATGGTGTTGAATGGACTCTAGTTTAGAATATGTATAAACTCTGTCTGGGTTTTGAGAAACTCAAAATGGTACATGCATACATTATGTATGTTGTTATCTGTAGAAGTGAAGTTGATGTTTAAGTGTGAATCTTGGTTTTTGAATTTTTGGGAGTTGATGAGCTAAAAAAGAGTTAGAAGAATTGTTTTGAGTGTTATTTGAGTTGATTGATGTGAGAATAAGAGTGAAGAATGTAGAGATAAATGTGATAGAGAAACGTATTGAAGTAGGATCAGTTTTGGGTTAAAAGTAATTATGCAAAAGTGTAGCTGATGAAAACATATGCAGAAAATGATGAACAACCGTATGTAATTCTATTTTAGATGTTATGTTTGAATCTTGGATTTTGGGTTTGATGTGTGTTATTGAGCTGAAAGGGGAGTAGGAAAGTTGGTTTATGCAAAGGATGCATTCGTCTGTGTATTGTCTGTAAAGACGCTTCGTCTGTAATGATGTTACATCGTCTATGATGACGTCATTCGTCTTAAGACTCTTGCTTCGTCTGTAAAGACTTTCGCTTCGTCTTAAGACTTCTGCTTCATCTGCAATGACGTCACATTGTCTATAATGACGTCATTCGTCTTAAAACTCTTGCTTCATCTGTAAAGACTTTCGCTTCGTCTTAAGACTTCTGCTTCATCTGCAATGACGCCATATTGTCTGTGATGACGTCATACTCTTACTTTGTCTGCAAAGACTTTCGCTTCGTCTTAAGACTTTTGCTTTATCTGCAATGACGTTATATTGTCTATGATTATGTCATTTGCCTTAAGACTCTTGCTTCGTCTGTAAAGACTTTCGCTTCGTCTTAAGACTTTCCGCTTCGTCTGTAATGACGTCATATCGTCTGTGATGGCGTCATTCGTCTTAAGACTTTTGTTTCGTCTGCCCTTTTCGCTTCGTCTGCTTTAGCATTCATCTGCTTATTGCATTCGTCTGCCTTATTTCGTCTGTTCTGCTTCGACCGCATTGAATCGTCTGCTTTGTTTCATTTGCTTTGCTCCATCTGCTTTCTACTTCCTCTTAAGAGTTGCTTCGTTTGCTTTCTGCTTAAGTGACCTTCTATTTCTTCTATGCACTGTTCATCTTGTATCGTCTGCTCCATTTTTGACCCTTCAGACGATAGAATTTGTTTCCGATATCTTCATGAAAGATGTAGATATTAAAGTTCTCTTTGAAATCGTCCTAATATGATCTTGATTCGATACCTATAGCCAAAATTTATGCTAGTAGTCCCAAAAGAAAAAGGTTCGATAGGATTGGGGACAAAACCAAATTGGATGAACTTGGTATCATTAGAAACTTAAGACACAGAGGATCAATTGTCATTGAACATGTATTGTGCATATTTTCTATACATTGATGTACGTAAAAGAACACTTATACCTTTGTACAAAAATGTGATATTTGTGAATGTGTTGTGTATATTTTAAAGGAGCACATCGGACGCCAGTTGGACATTGCCGGACCATCCAGGCAATAGCTTCTTGAAATGTACTGTGAGTCAACCTAGATAATTTCCTAGGATTGATTCGATTCGATTTGATTTGTTTAAACTTCCAATATTATTAAACTACTTGTGATTTGTTTCTAAATTTCGGACTTGAAGTCCGAGGAGTTTGAAAGCTGGCCATGTATTGGAAGTGTTCTGATTTGATATGAAATCCTATTTGATATGTGAATTCTCAACGAATGTTGAATGCTGGACTTAGGTCCGATGATTATGAGTTTCTGATTGAACAACATATGTGATTGTCTGATATGGCTTAATCAGTATTGATGCATTTCATAAAATGCATGCTCAGATAAAGGCGTTGTGACTTGAGTAGCCAGTATGAAGCGCTTCCACATAGAGCTTTGCTCCGTGATATATG
>JAOSBL010000003.1:28175258-28188751 GCA_027568915.1 Erythroxylum roraimae | reverse complement strand
GACTTACTTGAGCGTCGGAGGGGCTAATCGGGACACAACCCCCGACGTGCCTTCTTTGTTTTGCAGGATCTTTACATCAAAGCCCTTACGTAAGGCAATCAACTCATGGATCCAAACGGCAACGTACAGTTCGGCCAGAATCCGGCAGAACCAGCTACAAAAACCATAAATCTAAGATTTAAGGAACTTATTATGAGGTTTATGTGCTTTCATTTTAAAATTTTAAAAAAGAATGTCAATTGATTGTAATATATATAGGAACAACAAGATGTACTATTATAACATATAAATGGACTGACCAAAGACAAAGAGCATTAATTAACTTCTTAGTTTATTTTAATAATAAAGCAACTCTTATCAAGCCTTTTGATAGATCAAAAATGGTAAAAGGTGCTCATATTTTATTCAAAGTATCTTCTAAAATTATCGAGTATGTTAGAAAACAAATGAACTTTATTACGGACAATATAGTTAATTATATATCATTTGGATACTTTACAATTAAAGTATGAGCTTATTTACTAGTTTCTATGTGCTTCTCGATGTATAAATCTCATTTTAAAAGATATTGGTTGTGTTGACCATATTTCTAATATTGCTTCATAGGCATCCATGATCACAATTTTTATATATAATCATCTTACGTCTATCTTGGTTAAGAAAGTAAGAAGACTGGATTAAAATTGTACATCACTTTGATATTAGGTTTACATCTACGTTTATAACTTTGAATTTCTTATGATCATAAATAAGCACTTTAAAATTTAGCAACAAGTAAAATTTTTTCAAGTTATAAGTTATCAAAGCATTTAAAGGACTAATATATTTATGCTATTATTCTAGATAATAAAATTTAGGATGCTTGCTTGACTATTATGAAGATTGTGGCTTTAGTTATAAAGTTGTTGAGAACTGATGACTTATATGATAAGCCATCTTTAGGAAACATATATACATAAATGGAAAAAAAAATTATACAATTCTTATACATATATTTTTTACTATCGATGGAATAACATCTTACTTAAGGGTCCGCTTAACAACTTACTTTCTCAATCTTTGTTGCTCATATAATGGAGATGCATATACAAATGTTGATTTTATGAGTGGTATTTTTTATGTGATTGGATGAAATTAAACTAAAATATGTTGTGAAAGGTTTGGGAGTTTTGCTAGATCATTTACAAAGAGAGAGAACTTATGATGAAAAACTATAGGTTATCTAGTTTTAATACGTTTATTTTCATCCTTTACTTACTAATAATATATATTTTCTATTTTATAACTATTAATTAAAAAAATTAGCAGTGGAAATTATTTGGTTAAACAACTTGTTATTATATTACTTAATCTATTGGCTTCTAGTTCTACATCATAATATGAATGTGATTGAAGTGTTTATTAACATATTCATACGAAGTTACGAAGTTATTTGGAATATCAGAGACTCGATGACCTTATTTACACTCCTTATAATCTAAGGATGAAGAACATATATTTTATTGATATAATCTTATTTCTTTAGTAATTGTACTTTTATTATTAATTTTATAACTATTTATTATGTGCTTAGAGCATTTAATAAAAAGACAACATATAATCTCATTGATATTGATTGTATAGACTATATTAACTTTTAGATCAAAGAAGAAGAACTATTGCTTGATCTTGATTATAGTAAATTAATATTATATATTACTAATTTATAATTTAGATGCATTAGAAGACTTTAATGCATATATTTTGGTTGAAAGTATTATTTATAAGTCTTTAAATAGTTTTCAAGAACTTGAAATTTTTTATAATAATGAGACCTAACCTCCTTCTAGCGATAGAATTGGGTCGGCCCGACCCATGGACTGCGGGCCCACAATCCGACCCCTGACCTTATATTTTTAAAAACAATTAGTGCCTTGCAGTTAGGCCATGGACCTGCTAGGCCTGGACATTTTCGACTTGTGACCCGGTCGGGCCGAGTAGTTTCGGCCTATGGCTCGGTCAACCCAGGCCAAAGTCGAGTTGGGCCAATTTTGCCATTCTTACCTCCTTCAAAAATATAATTTTAATTGTTACTATTATTTTAAATTTTATGTTATATTTAATTTTAATTTTTGATTTATTATTAATTGATTATACATTGGTGTATTCTTTTTATTTCAAAAATATATTTTATTTTATTTTATATTTTTGTTTATTCTTATAATTTTTACTTCTTATTTATTATATACCGGTTTTATAATGGTCTCAGTATTAGTTAAACCTTTAAAACTTAAACTATTTTTCTTACCAACATAATATCCGATTGATTTTTAACATATTGGTAAATATAGATCTACTTTTGGCTCTTTTAATTTTTGCTTTTGACCCATTTTAACTTCAGAAATACGCATTCAAGCGTTTGTCTTCTTATATATATATAGATGTAGACCATTTCAAACTGACTTTATAGGAAGTATATAGTACGCCAAACTGACCTTGAGAATGACGTATACTGCGCAATACTGGACTTCAATACATTTGAACTTGATACAGAGGAAGTCTATTCTTATCAGAGCTTGGTAATTCATTCTCAAGGTTCTTCTCCTGTGATGGGGCAGCGTCTGTGCAAACACAAAGCTAATTTGATGCTCTCATAATTAATAGAAAATTAAATGGAATCTGTAGAGGAAATAGTAACATATTACATTACACTGTGACATCGATTAAACCATTAAATGAAGACAAACCTGCCTCACTCTGACCTTGAACCTTTTTTTTTTTAAATCAGAAAATTTTATACAGATCTAAGTGAATGTACAATGTTAGAGACTACTCAATCAGTGGTCTCTTAAGGCACTCATAACAAACTATCCTATCTATATGCACTTGTTGAATAAACAGCTTGGTTTCACAAGGGGATGTACTAAAATAAAAACGTAGAGGCTCCAAAACCCTTTACATCTCACCCTCACTTCCAGAACAATTCATCACACCAATGTTCCAACCTTAGTATCATTAAAACCCAACAGTGACCAGACATATGTTAACCTCCAATAACCAGAAACACAAGCCAAATAAGACAATACAAACAGAAGAAATCAGAAGCTATATGGTAATCTCCTGATCCTTCTTGGGAGATCTCCATGGATACTGCCACTTTATTGCTATCCTCCTATCTGCTCTTATGACGGTGACTCATATGCTGTTTGGCAAATGAAGTTCCTGCGCTATCAAACCTGCAGAAGATAAAAGTTAGTAAAATTGACACTTTCTATTTGAGTTACCTCCTCTAGGTGTTTGAGCTCTGAATGTCCATAACTTGGGAGATTACACTGAGGCTCACACTCCCAACATCCTTGGCTTTATCTTTGAAGGTTCTAGCATTCCTTTCGGCCCATATATGGTAAACAATAACATAAAGAAAGATTGGGAAATTGTGGGTGTCTGAAGGTCTTGACTGAGAGGAATTAAACAATGAGAGAATAGAAGGAAGGGTTGGCTGAATAGGAATATGTAAGTGAAAGTGTGAGATGCATCGGTCCCAAACCAATTTAGAGAATGGACATGCAAAAAACAAGTGGTCATTGGTTTCATTTACCGATAAACACAAGGAACAGTGGTTAGGAGTTTAAAGGTATGAGAGTTTATCTCGGGTTTGTAACTTTTGAAGGAGAGCAAGCCAGAGGATAAAGATGCACCTCGGTCCACTTCCTTTGAACCATACTAGCCTGTGCCAAGGTACTTCTTGTAAAGGAGGTCTCAAGAATTTATAGGCTGAGTCATTGGTATACTATCTTGTGGGGCTAGCTAACCATTCCAGACAATCAGATTGGGTACTACTGGGTTGGTATGAAGGTGTCTCAAGGCTCCTTATGATCTCAATGGATATCTCATGCCACCGCCACTCATTATGGTTGATTACTTCAGCTATTCTGACTGTCATTGGAAGCTCCGAGCCATTAATCTCCCTTGGAGAAGAGAAATTCTACAGTTTTCCTCTCGGGTGCCATGGGTCCTGCCATAAAAGAGTAGATATACCATTGCCTATCCTAAGTCTGAATTGGTTCCATAGTTTGTCCCACACATATAAAATTTTTCTCTAACTCCAAGAACTATTAGAGGTAGGTTGAGCATTCCAAAAGTTTTGTCATCTCAGGATGATAGTATTCACCTATTTTACCCACAGTGCCTCCTTATCAACAAAAAGAATCCAGATCCGTTTTCCTAATAGGACATGGTTCCAGGTAGTCAA
Source organism: Erythroxylum roraimae (assembly GCA_027568915.1). Taxonomy (NCBI): domain Eukaryota; kingdom Viridiplantae; phylum Streptophyta; class Magnoliopsida; order Malpighiales; family Erythroxylaceae; genus Erythroxylum; species Erythroxylum roraimae. The sequence goes on along the minus strand of JAOSBL010000003.1, from coordinate 28,184,520 downwards.
ATGTTTCACTACTAAACCTCCCTCCTTTTTCGCTCTACAAATATCACTCCACTTAACCTTGGCATCAGATTTCGAATCTGTCATCCCAGACCACAAAAAATTCCTGAGCTTAGACTCTATCTCCTTAAGAATGGAAGAAGGGAGTACAAAGTGGGTAGACCAATAAACTTGAAAACAAGAAAGAACTGATATAACCAATTGGATTCTACCTACATAAGAGAGACTTTTGTGAGTTCATTGGTTGATCCTCTTATCTATTTTGTCCAAAAGAGGGGGGCAATCCCTCCTAGATAACCGGCCTGGAATGAGGGGAACCCCTAAGTACCGTATGGGAAGAGTACCTTGCTGGAGACCAAAAATAAGTTTCATTTGATGAGTCAGATAATTCACATTGGGAGATAAAAAAACTGACTCTTGGAAGTATTCATATCCATGCCAAAAAACGTAGAGAAAGTACAAGTGGAATCTAGCACGGTTGAGCAGATAACAAATCCATATGGCAAAACATCAAAAGATCGTCAGCAAACAGAAGATGAGTGAGTTTAAGGCTTTGGCATCTCCAATGATATTTAAAAGAAGGGCTATTCTCTGTACAAGCTTTCAAATTTCTGGAGAAAACTTCCATACACAGTATAAAGAGGAAAGGTGATGAGGGATCGCCCTGTCTTAGACCCGATTTGTCTTTAAAATTTTTTGAGGGGGATCCATTGATAAGGACTGAATAGGAGGGAGTGGTTATGCATTCTGTGACCCAACCTAAGAACTTCAAAGGAAGGCAACTGCTTCTAGAACATTAAGAAGGAAATCCCATTGAATAGAGTCATAGGCTTTTTGAAGGTCCACTTTAAAAGCACACCTCCTCTGATTATTAGAAAGATGATGGTTCTTGAAGATCTCTTGGGCCAATAGAATATTGTCCCCTATTTGATGGTTCTTAATGAAAGCACTCTGATTGGGGCTAACAATAAGAGGAAGGATTTCTCAGAGTCTACTGGCTAAGATTTTCTTGAACATTTTCTTGATAGGAACATTTTCTTGAATGTCAGCTGCCTTATTTTGATCGACAAAGTCAAGTTGACTCAATGAAGACGTGGTGTTAAACCTGTCGACAAATTCAAAATCTCCAATATTTTATTTTGACTGAATAAATTTATTACACAAGAAAAAGGATGCTTCCCGGAAAGCAAGACTCAACCATACTTTGAAACAATGTCATATCAAAGGAAATATATCCAATAAATAAACAAAGAAGCAGGTTCATTTTGGAAGGAGTTGCCTTCAGTTTCATATCTTTTTAAGGGATGACTACATTGGAAAGATTGATTCAAAGTTAAAAATAAAGTCTTTGTTTAAAGATAAAATTTGAAAAGTAAAAATTGATTCAAAGTTAAAAATAAAGCCTTTGTTTAAAGATAAAATTTAGAAAGTAGTAAAGATAAGATATTTGTTAAAAGATAACATTTTATTTATTAAGATAAAGTTATTATCCAGCTAGGATTTAAACTTTTGAATTTGATTTGTTTGCGTAATCTTTATCTATATATTAGCTAAGTTTGTTATTTTATTCTCTATATATTTAGGCCTTCGTGTCAATGTAAAAAATATCAATTAATAAAATTACCTCTTGCATTATCTTTTTTCTATTCTACTTTATTTTAGTTAGTTTCCCATTCTAAAATCCAACATGGTATCAGAGCCCTTAAAGATCTTGAGATTCTACTTTATTTTAGTTAGTTTCTCATTCTAAAATCCAATATAGTATCAGAGCCTTTAAAGATCTTCAGAGACCTATGAGTGATTAATGCTTTACAAGTTTAAGAGCAAAAAAAGGCAATGAGAGACCAAGAAAGTGAAAAAATGGTGGAGGGAACTTATCTAACAAAGGTTTCGTCATCAAAAAAGAAAGAAAATATTTCTCAAGATGGTTATTATGAGAAGTTTGGTTATGAAGAGAAAGATTGCTGACATAAAGGGAAGTCTCAATACTTTATGAAAAAGAATTGCAGGTTCAATAATGAAGAATAAACAAATATAGTGCAAGTGATTGAAGATGACAACATCTTCTAATTGGTAAGAAGTGCACCAAGACGTATCACAAGTGTTGAGAGAAGTGCTTCACAAATGAGTTTGAATTTTCTGAACTTTGAATCAAGAGAGAATGTTGGAAAGATTGATTATTCTCCCTTGATTCAAAATTAAAAGAAGTTTTTGTTTAATAATAAAATTTGGAAAATAGTAAAGATAAAGATATTTGTTAAAAGATAAAATTTTATTTATTAAGATAAAGTTATTATCTAATTAGGATTTAAACTTTTGAATTTGATTTGTTTGCGTAATCCTTATCTAGATATTATTTGTTATGTTATTCTCTATATATTTAGGCCTTCATGTCGATGTAAAAAATATCAATTCATAAAATTACCTCTTAGATTATCTTTTTTCTATTCTACTTTATTTCAAAAGGATAGTCATCCGTACCAGTCGAACTGGATTGTTACCGGTAAGCATCAATAAATGTTCAGCAGTACGCCATTAGATCTTAGCTCTATCTACTGCTTATCTGTTGACAACCATCAACGTAACGCTTTCAGGTTTCTATCAAGGTAATTATGGTAGGTTAATTGGCAGAGCACAGCATATGGTTGATATTTCTTTAGATACAACGGAAGCGTAGAACTAGGATTAGTCTACAATCATTGATACTATCATGGTTATATGTTGATGGTACATCATGGAAAATTATTAAAAGTAACTTTCTTTTGTTAAACAGTATATTTTTACAAAAGCAGGGAGAACTTTCTCAACATCACCCCGTTATTAGCTAGATGGATTAACTTTAACCCTTACAGTGGCTTTTACTTGAGGGTCTGATGCTCTAGTATATGTTTGAGTTCTTATTGCGTTCTTTTGCAATCAATTCGTTGACTTTATCTGATGGATGGTATTCATCCTATAACACCTACTTCATGAGGTTGAATAAATTAGGGTCGGTTGTTTTCACTTTTTTTTTTAGTTTTCAATTTTGCGTTTTGTTTTTAATTTCAAAGTAGTTGAATAAATTAGGGTAGTTTGTTTCTAATTTTTTTAATTTCGGTTTTTCTTCTAAATAAAAAAAAGCATGTTTAGTTGTTAATGTAAAGTTATATTTTTATTTTTAATAATAATTACATATTATATAAAACTTAGAGATAAATTATTAAATAAATTTATTTCAGTCTTTTATTTTATTAAAATAAATAATTTAATAATTAACTTTTGATTTATAAATTAGTATTTCTTTTAAATATATTTAAATTATTAATTTAAATTTTATTTGAAATTTATATATTTCGAAGATATTTTAAATTTAATTATATTTAATAAAAATTATTAAATTTTAATTAAATTAAATTATAAATAAAATTATTTAAGTAAAATTAAATTATTCATAATTCTTATTAATAAATAATTTTAACTAATTAAATATATAATATTAAATTAAATTATTAATAATTCTTATTAAAAACTAATATATTAAATAATTAAATAATATATATTTAGTTGATAATAAAAAACAAAAATTATTTTGTATGATTTTAGTAATTTTTGAAAATTAGAAGAAACAAAAACTAAAAAGTCAAACAAAAAACTTTTTTATTGAATTTAAAAAGAAAAACAGAAAATTAAAAATTTAAGAATAAAAATATCTTTAAGACATACATACCAGTTTATCGTAAAAGAACATATTTGTTACCATTAAATATAATAATTTTATTTAAAATACTGTTAAAAATAAAAGGTTTTTGGATTCGATTGTAGTACAACTCGTATATTTATTAAATATTTCAATAAATAATTTACCGATACTTGTTAACATTTCCCGCCAATTTACAAGATAATAGAAGGCATGTAAAAGTTCAGAGATATTTGCAGAGGCTTCAGAATAAGTTTTTGTATTATCTGATTGAGCATTGAAATCTTCTGCAATATCTGTGGATGCAAGAGTTGCAATGAACTCCGTCTGTGGTGCTTTGTCCTTTCCAGTGGAAGGTTGAACTTTTAATGGAGACGTTGGAGGTGTATGAATCTGTAGCAGTTTACTCCACTGATTGACCGGTTCAAAAGTTGTGTATGAAGGTGATGGCCCAGGAACCCTTGATTCTTTAGAAACTCTTTTTTCAGGAACTCTGTCAGATTTAATGTATTGTCTAATCAAAAAATAATTAGACTTGAATACCTTTGAATATTCAACTTTTTCTAGATACTTCTGATACATCGGAGAGGGGTATGTTGGCTGAGTATTTGGGAACAATGAAGAGGATGAGCTATATACTGTCCTTGATTGTGCAGATTGCATATCAGCTTCCATTTGTTGCACAATTCCTTGTATCTTCTGTATTTCTCAAACTTTGGTGTCGAAGTCAGGTCCAAGATAATGTGTAGAGACGTAATATCGAAGATCAACATCAAGGCGCTGAATACGAGCTATATAGGACTGATACATCTATTGGATCTGCTTAAAGACTACATCGACTTTATGATGAGTAGCAACGTTTTGTTGATTGATTCCATCCAGCTTAGAATCAATTCTTCTTAGAACTTTATTTTGTGCTACTGAATTGGATGTTTGCCAGTCAAGAACTTCATCAGAAGGATTTGATATAAGTGTTCCTTATGAAGTGATTCCTGTGGCTCAGATATAAAGATTATAGACAACCCACACTGAGCCCCCCATAAGTGCTTCTGAAGTGACAGGTACAGAATTAACCATCCAACCCCTATGGCCGAATCCCTTTATCATTCAAGGATTCGAACTCACGAAATTGGCGAGACCACGACGGGCCTAGAACCACTTCGCCTCCCATAAACGCTTACAAGGGGAGGTGAAAGCAAATCCTAAATATACCCCCAACTCCAAGCCTAAGTCAACAGGTGGGGCCCACAGGGACTTTTCTACGAGTTCCATTCCCATATTATTTTTCTAGAAAATCTAGTTCTCCTATTCATTATTTCAAATCTAATGGAGATCTAGTTTATGTCAGTCATCATCGTGGACATTTTGTATGGGATGTCGACCCATCTATGTGTGAACCTGACTGTGAAGTCTATCTCAATCCTAAGTCAGATAGTGATGATGATTATGAAAGATATGCAAGGAGAAGGAAGAAGAAAAAGCCAAAACCTCACTGTATGCCTTCTCAACAGTATCATCTACACAAAGATGATCTAGATCCAGATGATTCCAGCTATCTTAAAGGTCTATTGATAGAAAGATCCATACCTAAATCTCTTCGAGAGATGCTGAAGTCATCTACATGTCTTACGAAGCCAGCAATTCCTGTTATGATTCCTACTCCTATACCCTGTATGATGGCAAAGCCATATGAGGAAGAACTGAGGCCCCCCCCCCATAAGCGCTTACAAGGGGAGGTGAAACCAAATCCTAAATATACCCCTCGCTCCAAGCCCGCGTTAGCAAGTGGGCCCACAGGGCACTTTTTTACGAGTTCCATTCCCACATTATTTTTCTAGGATTCGAACACACGACGTTGGGCAAACCTAGGCTGAACCTGGTGGCTCTAATACCACTGAGCCCCCTAAAAGGCCTTATTAAGGGTTAGCATACCCAGCGTGCTATCAGAGCTAATAGAAATTGAGCCAGAGAGCCAGTAGGTTCAGAGCCAGTAGAAACTGAGCCAGAGAGCTAGTAGGGAGAGAGCCAACTTTCAAGTCTTACCTGGCGGTAACATTGTCTCTTAAATATACTCAGAGTGAGTAGGGAGAGAGCATCTATGTAATGGAAACACTAACAAATGACTCTGTTCATTTATCTTTAACTTTGTCTATGTCTAGTTTACCTTCTAGTGTAAAGCGTGTGTTATCTAATTGTATAGAAAATCTTGTAGAAATTACCCATGTACCTGTAGAAAATCGTGTTTGTGAGTCTTCTTTACCTTTGTTGAGTCCGTACAGTATATATTCTCATGATCATTCTTAGACGAGAAGTATTCGTACTATCTTGTCTACTTCTAGACCTAAAGTAAAAGAAATCATCTAAAGTTCCACATTAGAACAGTGTAGTCTCAAATCTACAATTGTAGAACAATATGTAAAGCTTGAAATTCCTAAAGAGCTCATCTCTTTTTAGAGGGAGCAAAATAATACACATCTTCACGTGGGAGCTATACGCCTTGTTCTTACACTTCACAGAAGAAAGGGAATACCTGCTACATAAGATATCTCTTCTAGACATTGCCTACATAATGTACCAAAATGCCTTGATCGGTACCTTGCTGACAACGTTGAATAATGGAAGTGTCATCCTGACTATAGCACCTGATTTCAACATCAGGTTAGATGATCCCACTTTGTCTGAACGTCTGCAAGCTCATATCCAGATCACTGGAGCAGATCAAGATCCTACAGCCATCATGGCTACATTACATCACCAGATGATCTATCGTCTATAGAATCATACTTTGGACCTCAACTTTCCCAATTCTACTTCAGATGCCCTTTATATGGTTGCTGATCGTTCCAATGATCAGAATACTATCATTCAAATCCTGAGGCAACTTCCAGCACAGGAGCTTAAAAAGTTGATGCCTACTGAATGGATCACCAACTACCAAAAGGTGTTCCTTATGCCTCATCAACACTCTTTTCATACGACAACTCCTCCGATTTTGAAGACTTTGAGAGATGGAACTGTTAAATCCATCTATGCACGACCCAATGAAGATCCATCTAGACCTTCTACCTCTGGGGCAATCCTTATGATCCAGCCTATATTTTCTCATACGGAAGGTAAATTTGGTCCTCCTATTCATTATTTCAAATCTAATAGAGATCCAGTTTAAGTCAGTCATAATCGTGGAAATTTTGTATAGGATGTCGACCCATCTATGTGCAAACCTGACTGTGAAGTCTGTCTCAATCCTAAGTTAGATAGTGATGATGATGATGAAAGATATGCAAGAAGGAGAAGGAAGAAGAAAAAGCCAAAACCTCGTTGTATGCCTTCTCAGCAGTATCATCTACACAAAGATGATCCAGATCCAGATGATTCTAGGTATCTTAAAGGTTTATTCATAGAAAGATCCAGACCTAAATCTCTTCGAGAGATGCTGAAGTCGTTTATATGTCTTACAAAGCTAGCAGTTCCTGTTATGACTCCTACTCCTATACCCTGTATGATTGCGAAGCCATATGAGGAAGACTTTCCTTCTTTAAGCAGGAGTACTGATGAATCGACGGGGGTTGTTTATAACCCTTATATCTTAGCCACAGGAATCACTTAACAAGGAACACTTGTATCACATTCGTCTGACGAAGTTCTTAACTGGCAAACATCCAATGCAGTAGCACAAAATAAAGTTCTAAGAAGAATTGATTCTAAGCTGGATGGAATCAGTCAACAAAATATTGCTACTCATCACAAAGTCGATGCAGTCTCTAAGCAGATCCAACAGATGTATCAGTTTTATAAAGCTCAGATTCAACGCCTTGATGCTGATCTTTGATATTATATCTCTACATATTATCTTGGACCTGACTTCGATGCTAAAGTTCAAGAAATACAGAAGATACAAGGAATTGTGTAATAAATGGAAGCTAATATGCAATCTACACAATCAAGGACAGTATATGCTCATCCTCTTCATTATTCCCAAATACTCAGCCAACATACCCAGCTCCTATGTATCAGAAGTATCCAGAAGAAGCTGAATATTCAAAGGTAATCAAGTTTAATTATTCTTTGATTAGATAGTACATTCATCCTTAGACAACTCAAGAAAAACCTAAAAGGTCAAAGTCAAAGTAAAAATTCGACATAGTTCTTGAAAAAAGAGTTTCTGAGAAATGAAAGGTTCTTAAGCCATCACCTTTATACACAACTTTTGAACCAGTCAATTAGTGGAGCAAATCGTTACATATTTATACACTTCCAACATCTCCACCAAAAGTTCAACCTTTCACCTCTTGTACTGGGAAAGATAAAGCACCACAGACAGAATTCATTCCACCACAAGTAACACCAGCTCAGCCAGCTGCACATGATCAAACCAAGCCTACTTCAGGACCTTGGTTTACTTTTGACGATCTACCTCCAAAGAAATGGAGAGAAAGAATTCATGAATTTGGTGCATGGATAGATCTACAAATGACACGACCAAGTTATCCTTCACCGGATGCTTTGTCTGAGTTTACATCTCATTTTACTAGCACTTTACGAGAATGGTGGCGAAGTATTAATGACTATCAAAGACTTTAGTATATCTAAGTCACTACAGCAGGAGCACTTGTTACAGTAATCCATAAAGAATTTATTGGTGACTTTCAGTTTATTGACAAGCAGATCCGTCAAGAATATTTTGCAATGAAATGTTGCTCACTTGACAAGTGTGATATTCAGAAGCATTACCAACGAATGACGGAAAGGTACTATCCCTTGAATGGATGGAATGATGTTAATTTGCGATATTCTTTTATCTCATCCCTTCTAGATCAACTGTAATTGGAGCTACAAAGGACCATAGTTTCTTTACAATGAGATATGTGAACTATATCTCTTAGAGAAATCTACCAGCTTGCTTTAGCTTCTCTTGATAGGTTATATGACCAATACACCTTGTTCAAGAATATCACGAAAGACGGTCCAGTTCTTCAAAAAAGGCTTGCAAGAAGCCTTATCTCCAGATTAAGTGCAAAGATGAAAAGAATTGTGAGTGTCATAGCAAGAAGAAAGCTTATCTTCGACAAGTCTATCATTGAAGAAAGTTCCGCAGATAGATGGAAGGCTATAAGCCTTGGAGAAAAACCTTTGAAAGGAAGAACTGTGGTAAAAAGAGAAACTTTGTTAGGTTCTTCAAGAAATCCTCTCATTGTCAGAAACCTGAACGATGCTTTCTCTGTGGACAATATGGACACTTTGCACGTACATGTCCTCACAAAACAGAGAAGGATGTCAAGTTGTTGAAGCAGATGCAATCTATTCTGCCTATCCATTCTTCCACCAATTTTGAAGAATTAATTGAGGAACAATCTCAAGAAGATGGGGACACAAAATTTGTTGTTTCATTCTCTACTTCAGAAGATGAAGAATTCTCTGACTCCTCTGTTTCTCACGAGGATGGTTCACTATACATGCTACAATGACCTTATTGTTAAGTCAAACTGACTTTACGAATATGATTTTGATGAGGAACAAATAATAACAAAAGCAGACGGAAGCAAAAATGAAAAGCAGACGGAAGCAAAATGAAAAGCAGACGGAAGCAAA
>JAOSBL010000003.1:28123167-28134844 GCA_027568915.1 Erythroxylum roraimae | reverse complement strand
AGCTTCCTCCTTCAATTGAATCTCTCCCTTATCTTGATTTAATTTCGTCCCAATTAGGTAATCTTCTAATTTAGGTGGAAAACTTCTTGAAAAGGACTTTAGAAGATCTTGAAAAGATTGTGTTCTAATTGGAAACAACTTCTGTAAAATCTGCAGAATTAGGATTCCAACCTTAGGCGTGCCCACGCCTAATCTTTGAATTTCGACCAATCTTGAGGTTTCGGATTTCTTGCCATATTTTTCCTCTTTTTGTCCATTTTCGTCTTTTTGGTACTGAAAACCATCTGTGAACATTTAACAAACAATTCCATCAATAATTGAGTACAAATTTCGTAATAAAACAATTAGAAGAAAAGATTGCTATACTAAAATTTCAAAAAGAGAAATTTGCTAAAATAATCATATCTTCAGAAAAGGATTTAGCAAATTTTGATGATGGAAAGAATAAACTTGATGCATTTCTTGGTAATGGTAAAGGTGTCTATGATAAGGCAGGAATAAGATATAATAAAAATATATCAAGCAATACAAGAATTTCTTTATTAAAAACACCAGTAGCTATGGTCAAAACAACAGGAATTAACAGTAACCTTCAAAATCATGTTTAGAAGGAACCTTTCTTAAGTAAGGAACCTATTGACAGAGAACAAAAAATCACAGATAAAATATATCACCATTGAATCAGTTAGCAAAAATAAAAAATATATCGTACTCTCCCCATTTGTCATTAGCAAAAAAGAGGATCATAATCATAAAAAAATCAGAATATCACAAATACTTATAAACCAAAAAGAATCATGAACAAGTATAATCCACAAAAATATTCATAACAGCATCAAAACAATCATTAGCAGGCTCCTATCGTTTACACAAATTGACGGTAACTTTCAAAAATTTTCAAGTCACACATAATTTACCACCCCCTCCTCCCCCACCATCCCACACCACCACCCGCTTGTGTGTGTATGTTTTATCACATCATGCGTACACAAGTAGCCAGAATCCTAGTGTTCTCCAATGGGCAGCTTATGGATGTGTTGATCACTAGTACTGAGGACTTCCACTTCAACCTTGTTGGTGTCAAAAGCCAAAATTATATGACCATAGTAATGCTCTTGATGATCTGATTCAAACTTGCAATGTTCACCTGTTAGCTTTAATCCTAAAAACTTCTCCTTAATCAATTTGATTTTTATCATGCCAATAACAACTGGGTTATTATTCAAAACAAACCCCTACGGAATTGTTGTTTCTTATGATAGTTTTTCTCCTAACATTTCTACGTAATTAAGGACAACTGAAGTTGATACTCCTAATTTAATTTTCTTAGTCTTGTTTTCTTTTTCCCACTCCACTTATGGTCAACTGTAGATCTTTCATTGCTACACCTATTGACCTCTTACAGAATTGCATACAATTTAATTATTTTTTCTACATATGACATAAAATCCAAGTAAAGTTATAAAAACAATGTAGCCTAAATAATTTTATATTATATAAAGCACTTATGTTATCCTATGTTAGCTTCCAATATTTAAAATTATAATAAAATCTAGTTTCTACAATTTTATTTAATAAATCAAGCGTATAATTTTGTCTTATGTATTATATATCTTTACCTTGATCATGCGAAAAAAGCCCACTACTTTTCCATACTTTTCATTCTCCGAGTAAATTGGTCCAAAAATGTTAACAAATGTGGTAAATTATTTGTTGAATTTTTTTTATTAAATAAGATTTAGTTGAAGCCTTATACTCGTAAACTATATCCTCCTTTTGATCATAATCTCACCTATATTGATTAGATGATACATGTTTTCTTTTAAAGAAACAAAATAATAAATATATAAATTCGTAATAGTTAACTGTTAGTACAAATTGTCTATAAAATTTTGTAAATTGATAAAAGAACATATGAGTTACTAATATTTGAATTAAGATAAAATGTTAAATTTTTATATGCTCTTTTACTAAAGCTTTAAGTTTAACATTATTATCAAACTGTATTTAATTTACCAAAAAAATTATCTTGTCTTAATTTTTTTTTCCTTAAATCAGAACTTTGAAGGAGAAGAAGCATCGTACATTTACCTTTAAATTGTGACAACCGTTTACCAACTTAAATGTGGTGCCAATGTGCCATGACTCTTGTCATGCAATTCCTCAAAATTTAACACAAAAGTCCATCTCCAAAGTCTATGGAGACGGATGAAAAATAATAAGCCACGTAATGACGACAAAGTTGATACCATTCCACCAAGGTATTAATACCATTTGGATATCAAAGAACAAGACAAATCGTTCTGGTTTACGTCGCGAGTGTGATCTGATAATTTGGATTTGTGGGGTTAAGACTTTCTGGGGAAGTTAAAGAGAAAATTACCGAGAATAATTGATACTTGCATTAAATATGACTTTGTTTCAAAATACGACTCAGTCTTGCTAAAAAGAAAAAAAAAAGAAAAGAAAATGATCGTTTCTTCTTTGTTTGGTTGCGTATGCTTACACACAAGACTACCCCTCTTCCTGAAAGCTTCACGGCGACTTCTTTACGACGACAAACGACCGCCCATAGGGGGTTTACTGCACAAGGCCACTGCAGAGTAAAAGCTTGATCCCAGCGAATAGAAGATGCTCAGCTTCGCACAACATAGGGATTAGTACACTTTCGAGAAGAACATAAAATAATAGAGGATCTAGCTTGCGGAACACGGCGATCATTAGAAATTCACAAATACCTTGCAGTTGAATGTTTCTAGTCTGCAACTTTGAATGCAACTTTCTATCATGTCACTTGCAGTTGAATGTTTCTAGTCTGCAACTTTGAATGCAACTTTCTATCATGTCACTTGCAGTTTAATATTTCTAGCCATCAACCTTGACTGCAACTATAAGAAAACAACACAATTTGTGACGTTTAAAAAACATCACAAAATGTCAAAAAACATTACATAATACAATTTGCGACGTTTTAAAAAACGTCACAAAAAATGTCGTGAAATATTGTGTAGGCAAAAGATTTTTACGACGTTTCCCATAAAATGTCACGAAAAACACGAACATTTCACGATGTTTTAAAAAAACGTCACTGAAAGATTGGACTTTCTGTGACATTTTCTGAAATGTCACAGAAAGTCACATTCTGCAACATTTCCTAAAACGTCACGGAAAGTCACATTCCGCGGCGTTTTTAAGACGTCGCAAAATGTTGCTTTCTGTGACGTTTATACGAAGACGTCGCAGATAGTATTATTTTTTAATTATTATTTTTACATTTTCGAAAATCATTTTAATTTAATAATTTTAATAATTATTTTTTAAATACAATTTTTTAAATCTTATTTGTTTAACAACTATTCAATATTATTTATGTATTTTATTTATTTAATAATTTTTCAATTTTAAACTTTTAAATTATTTTTTTTCATTTTTTTCAAAAATCATTTTAATTTTATAATTTTATAATTTTTAATAATTATTTTTAAAATATAAAATTTTAAATCTTATTTGTTTAATAACTATTCAATATTATTTATGAATTTTATTTATTTAATAATTCTTCAATTTTAAACATTTTTTAATTATTATTTTTTTATTTCTCGAAAATCATTTTAATTTAATAATTTTTAATTTTAATAATTATTTTTAAAAATACAAATTTTTTATATTTTTCTTTGAATAGAACAAAAAAGGGGGAAAATAAATAAATAAATTTAAAAAACAAGAAGTAGAATATTTACTTTTTTTAGAAAAATGGGAGAATATTTACTTAAAAAACCCGACAGCGTACAAATCCAATTTTGTTTAAAATTTTAAATAATCTACAAACTTCAACATCGAGCTAATAGAAAGTTTGCTATGAATTACTTCTGCATCTCACTTCTTGTTCCAGTGATCCTTTTGCTCATAATGTTCCTCGAGTGTTTTACTGCAGCCCGTTGCTTGTTCCCTTTCTGTTGTTGTTTTTCTCTTCTTTGGAACCTCTGATTTTGCTCCTAGTTGCACTCGCACTATTCATCGGGTGAGATCTCTATCTCCAATCTTACCTATCGCCTTATTAAAGGGAAGGAAACTACGAATTAGCACATAGGCTACCTCTGTGGTGCTGCCGATCATATTGAGAAGATGTGTATTAGTATTGCACATAAGAAAAACAGGTTACAGAGTCAGCAATGCTGTAACTCTGTAACATAAAAGTATATGATTTTATATCTTAAAGCCAAAAAGAAGATTGCCCCTCTTCAAGAGTTTCAAATTCAAGAGTAGCTTTGTCTATCTCTATCTCACATATGATATCGCCAACTTCTATCTGAAAGTGGGAACATAAAGAACACATGGCATGGTGATTTGGTTCTGAGAAGACAGAATGTAATATAGCAGTAAAAAAGAAAAGCCATATTAGCAAACTAACCTTATCTCCTTCCTTTTTCCTCCACTTGGCAATGTTACCCTGGTCTTGCAAATTAATCAACATCACATGACTATTCAGCTTGTAAAGAAAAACACAATCTGTTGGCAGAATGGAGCAGTAATGCCCCTACCATATATTGTTGGCGATAGTGGGGTCGTCAGAAGTGTCGATTGCAGAACTTGTTTCTTTTACACCCTCATGTTGGATATCATGTTTAGTTGATTTTTCATCCTTAACCTCAGATCTGCTACTTACAGGTGCAGGTACATTTTGGATGTCATCTGCATCCTCAACCTTGAAAAGATGACAAAAAACCAGTCCAAATTTATTCACAAAAAACGTAGCGGATTGTCTTGTTTTTTTGTAGTGAACCTTACATAGACAGAAAATACAACAAAGACGTGACTTCATTAGTTTTCTATCGTATCACTAACTTGATAGAAATATATTTAACTCCTGAAAAGGTAATACGACATTGTAAAGCTTTTTTTGGAGTGAATTTTCATGCTTTGGATTTCACATAAGGGAGATACTTCAAGTTTTCTTGTCTCGGGTCATATGTTTAGTGTTCAAAATAGCATGATAGCCACTTGGATTGAGATTTTTTTTCTATTAAGGTCTCAAATAAAATTTTAAATTAATTTTCAACACTAATATGCGATAATTAGATTGTGCATTTGGGTTTCGCATTTATTAATGGTACATTGTCACATATCGTATACCCATATAGAATGTGAGGATAATATAAAGATGTATCCCTTGTGTTTATAGACTTTTTGGATACTGATGAGAATGTAGTCACCAAAAGGCCCTTTCGAGTCAGTGTTTGAATTGTTCTGCTTACATGTTTGAGGATGTCTCTAGTCTTTGTTTGGTTATTCTGCTAAAAGGTATCGGCCTTATATAGGATTTTGATATGTGCATAAAGATATTAGATAAAGGAAAACTATTGCCTAAATAATCTATTCACCCAAACATGGTAGTGTCATCAGAGATGATGGTGTGTACTCTAATCACTTTTATGTGGAGGTCTAATTACATATATTATGTATTTAGCCCAAAGGTGTTTCTAATTACCCAAAGGTGTTTCATAATATATGTAATTAGATTATCAATACAGATACTATGTATGGCTTTGAGTATCGTTGTTATCTTACATTTATGTTGATTGTTACATTGTCGTTTTGCATTCATCTTTTCGGTCAACAAACATAGTGTCACTATTGAAACCCTAACTAGCTTCAATTTGAAGAAGTGGATAGAGGATGTGTTGATTGCAATGGAGATGACAAATATTGACATGGCCATTCATATGAAAAGGCCATCTCCACCTACATCTAGTATCTTTGAGGTTGATAAAGTAGCTTATGCAGTTTGGGATTGATCAAACAGATTATG
Source organism: Erythroxylum roraimae (assembly GCA_027568915.1). NCBI lineage: Eukaryota > Viridiplantae > Streptophyta > Magnoliopsida > Malpighiales > Erythroxylaceae > Erythroxylum > Erythroxylum roraimae. Next base: position 28,129,035 of record JAOSBL010000003.1, on the reverse strand, counting down.
ATGCATGACCATTAAAAGAGCCATCTTTGACCATCTGCTTAGTGGAATTTTAGGGACAAGCATAGCATAGGAGTTTATTCATAATGTTTCCCAGAGATACACAGTCTCATCTAATGCTGAGAGAAATGCCTTAATGAAAGAATTATTCTCTATGAGGTAAACTAGAGAAGGGGGAGTGAGGGAGTACATATCAAGAATGATCTATCTCTATAGTAGACAAAAGGTGTTGAATATTCCTCTTCTTGATGTCTGCTAGTTCACCAGACTCTGAATACACTCTCTCCTGAGTTTATTAATCTTGTGACAGCATATTACTCACAAGATGAGGAATGAGACTTCAATGATTTAATTGTCCATTATGTTGCCGAAGAGCATAAGTTAAAAATTCTACTCATAAGGTCCTCTCAACAACTAAAGGAAAGGGAAAGACCAAGCACAGAAAGGTCAAAGGTAAAATTTCCAAATCTTCTCCACATGTTGATGCTGGTCAATCTTATGCTAATAAGGGGTCCGAGATTGACAGAGGTGTAAGGCCTAGAAGGAAAAACATAAATTGTCAGGTAACTCCTTGGCTTATCAATTTATGAATCAAATTTTTCTATAGCCATATTTAGTTCTTGTTATTAGATAGTGGAGCAACTAATCATATTGCCTCCATGATGCATGGATTCATATCCAGGATAGAGCCAACTAAAGGGAAGGAGAAACTGATGGTTGGCAATAACAAAAAAATGGATGTACATTCTATAGGGGATGTATAATTGAACCCAAATATAGGGTTTGTACTTGTATTATAGGAAACATTTTATATACCATCTTTTCGACATAATCTGATATATGTGTCAATGTTAGACAAAGAGGTTTATTGTTTTGTCATTGATAATTCAATTGTATAGTTATTTTTCAATGTAAAACATATCGGAACTACATTCTTGTCATATGGGCTATATAGAATGTGTTTTATCCCTCATAAGATGTATGCTTCATCATATAGTGCTGAACCTATTATCAAAAGAGACATCTAATTAAGGAAAAGTCGTACATGTTTCGGAATAAACGGCTGGGCCAAATTTTCAGAGATAGGGTGGAGAGATTGATAAGGAAGACATTCTCCCAACTTTAGATTTTAAGAGTTTGAAAACATGTATTGACTGCTACAGAGGCAAGTTGACCAAAATAAAGGAAAAGGGGTCAACTAGAGCATCTGGCTTATTAGACCTCATACATATAGAAATTAGTGGACTCTATACAACTACGTTGTGCAATGCTAGATGTTTTTCTACATTGATTAATGATTATTACCATTACGGTTACATGTTCTTGCTTAAGGAAAAGTATGAAGTTCTTCATAAATTCAAGATCTTTAAAACTGAGGTGAAGAACTAATTGGAAAATTTTATCAAGATTGTTAGATCTGACCATGGAGGAGAGGATTATGGCAAACATGGTGTTTTAGGAGGTCCATTTGCAAGGTATATGGAATCTAGTGGAATAATGACTCAGTTCACTATACTAAGTAGTCCTGAGCAAAATGGTGTGGCCGAAAGGCATAATCGCACCCTAAAGGATATGTTGAAGTCAATGCAGAGCAGGACTAAACTACCTAATTATTTGGAAACGGGGAAGCCCAGCCTTTCACACATTTGTGTTTGAGGCTACCCTGTTAAGGTACGTTTATATAATCCTTATAAAAGTACATTACAAGATCGTTCAACTCATCGCTACTTAGTTGGATATCCTAACCATTCTAAAGGCTACGGATTCTACTGTAAAGAAGAAGGGGCCAGAATAGTGGAATCACACACAATAAAGTTTCTGAAATACAATGTTTATGATGAGGGTGGGCCCTCTCACCTTTCAGATGATAGCAGGATGGATACTACAATTATTTTGTATCTGCCACTCATACAATTAGGCCTCATGGTATCATGCCTGTGCGGGAACATAAACCTATACCTGAACCAATGCAGTTGGGAAGATCCATTAAAATGAGACAACCTACTATCTCATTGGATTACATAGTCTATTTAGGTGAATAAGACTATGATATTAGATATGTTGTAGATCTAGTTAATTTTTCAAAAGTTGTTTTTAAACCCAATGCGGATCTATGGTGGGATGTAATAAAGGATGAGCTATAATCTATGAAGCATAACAATGTATGAGAGCTAGTTGATTTGTCTTAACATTGCAAATTCATTAGTTGTAAATGGTTGTTTAAGACCAAGAGGGACACTCAAACTAAAATTGAGCGATTTAAGGCTCAGTTGGTTACCAAAGGGTTCACTTGGAGAGAAGGGGTTGACTTTGATGTCACCTTCTCTCCCGTATCCTCTAAGGATGCATTCAGAGTAATTATGACAATAGTAGCTCATTATGATATAGAGCTATATCAGATCGATGCCAAGACCGCTTTCTTAAATGGAGACCTTTATGAAGAGGTCTATATGGAGCAACCTAAAGAATTTCAGGATCAAGGAGAGTCTGACAAGGTTTGCAAACTGAGAAAATCAACATACGGTTTGAAACTCACTATAAGGGTAAAACCTAGATAGTGGTGCCTAAAGTTTGATGAGGTTTTAACCTCTTGTGACTTTGCGGAAAACCAAGTTGAAAGATGCATGTACTATGAGGTCAGTGGAGCAAAGTTATCTTCATATTGTTGTATGTGCATGACACATTGCTCGCATCAAATGACTTGACCATGTTGCATGAGGTTAAGGCAACTTTTGGCCAAGCATTTTGACATGAAGGGCCGTAGTGAATCATCTTTTATCCTAGGTATGCAGATTCACCAAGATAGATCTCAACACTCTTTAAGTCTCTCACATAGTGCATACATTGAACGTGTGTTACAAAGGTTTAATACGGTTTCTTATAAACCTATTTACAGAGATTATCTTTGGCATAGCGTCCAAAGAATGAAGTTGAGAGAGAGATTATGGAGAACGTTCCACGTTCTAGTGTAGTTGGTAGTCTGATGTATGTCTAGGTGTGCACTAGAACGGACATTGCATTTATTGTTGGATTGTTGGATCGATATTTAGCTAACTAGGGATATACCACTGTAAGGCAATCAAGAGAGTGTTGAGATACTTAAAGAGAACTAAAGATTATGTGTTGTCATACAGACGTGTCAACAATCTAAACCTTGTAGGATATACAGGTTCTAATTTTGTTGTGTGTTCGAATGGTAAAAAGTCCTCTTAATGTTACATATTTATTTTAGCAAATGATGCAGTATCACGAAAGAGTGTTAAATAGACACTGGTGACTTCCTCAACTATGCATGTAGAGTTTCTTACATGTTATGGGGCTGCAATACCGGCGGTGTGGCTTAGGAGCTTGATTTCTGAGTTGTCTGTGGTTTATTCAATGGCTATACTCATTCGATTATATTGTGATAATCTTGCTACTGTGTCATTTAGTAACATAAATAAGAACATCACAAGGTCTAAGCATTTAGAGGTCAAATACTTGACTATACAGTGGTTGATATTGAAAGGTGACATTGAGGTGGAGCATTTAAGGACAGAGGAAATGTTAGCTGATCCTTTTGCTAAATAACTTCGCCTACTTGTGTTTGAAAGACATATATATAGTATGGGTGTATTGAAGTTTTTAGACGTTGTTAGATAGGGATCATTAAATTTCTTCCTTGTATGTTTGTACATTTTGATGTATTATGACAGTATAGTGGTTAATCAATAAAGATGATCATTATTTATCCTCAATCATATGTATTATTATACGTTGTCATAATATAAGTGAAAGTATTAAAATTTGTGTCAATCTTAAGCATTTTAAAGGTCATTGGGCATATATATAGATTGACCTTAGATCTATGTCATTAGGACATATATAGTTTAATACATATATCTGTGGATTTGACATGACATAAGAGGATATAAGTGTTTAATCCCATAAAGGTTTTCTTTAATGTTGTTTAGCATTCAGTGAGAGAAAACAAGATATCTCTGATACAATTTTGCACATGCAGTTTAGCATAAAGTTTAAGAAAATCGAGACCTATAGATAGAAAGATGATACATATCAGATCATATATAGGTATCGTTTGTGTTTGTCACACTTCATTTTCTTATTCATGATAGTAAGGTATTAGATATGCATGATTATATTGTACCTGTGTTACACATGAAACATATGTTTGATATTTTTCGGTATTGAAAGCCTTGTAGGATGCAATGATGGACTTTCATTATCTTTAAATCAAATGTTTTGTTTTAAACTTGGTACCAAAACAGTAACATGACTTAACCGCATTTTTTAAATTGATTTTAAACTTGAGTCAATAGCGCAATTGATTATTGTCCAAGGGGAAGAATGTTAGAAAATTTCTTGTTTGGTGCATAACAATTAATTGAATTTTATCAATTTTAAATAAATTCATGGTTAAGTTACATAAAGATAATAAAGTGACCCAATAAATGATCTGGATTAATGGCCGAAGTCCAGGAGGAAAATGGACCCTAATTAGTGTAGACTGCACCCATATTAAGCCCATGATGAGAGATTCGATATGGATGCTATATATAGAAGGTTAAGGTATCTTGTAGCTGCTGTAGCAAATTGTGAACGTACAGATACTCTAACCCATTCGGAGGTTTACATATACAGAAAGCTACAGAAAGGCTTTAACGCATTATGGTGAGTAACTCTTATGAAGATCTCAATGGATTCACGTTCGTTTTAGCTTTGAAATGCTCGTTTGAAGTTATGAAATCAAAATTAAGTATTTTCGCATTTCCTCATTATTTCCCTTTAATGTTTGATCTTAGATATGTAACTAAGGCTCAAGTTATGTGTTACACAAGTTAGTCCTCACCATCAGAAACTCCAAGCAGGATGTTGAGCAGTTGCCGCAGGTTTTATTTGATCATGAGTTCATAACTTATGTGTTGCCTCCATCACCCAGCCACCTGCATGACTAATCATGCCACCCTCGACACATAAGAAGCCTATAAACCCAACAACACAACACTCTAACTCACTAAATCAAGATAGATAGCCTGACATATATCTTTCAATCATGTCACCTCATTTTCCAATATAAGTTTGATTTGTGAAACTGTTTAGGTATTATCTGTATATTGATTGACCGATTCGCTATAAAAGCGATCGATTCTTTGATAAATCAACCGGTTTTTATACATAAAGGTTATTAAATGAAATTGAACAAGACAACTGGCAGTCTGGTATGATTTTTAAAACCTTGGTTCATACTTATTTGAAGATAACATATCCATTAACTAAAGGTTTACAACCAAAAGACATTTAAGGAACGTGTACATATAATAGATCTTGGTTGTACTGCCAAATAAATTTATTTACGTTGTTGCTAGCACTAGGAACTTGTTTATGTATTTATGATTTCACATTGGTAATTTTTTGTTTTACAATAGTGTACACATTTATGTTTTATATTTAATTAATAGAAAAGTCTGTAAGACATAATTATAGACCATAACGAAGTTTATTTATATCATTATTTATTGACCAAGTATGGTGAATACATATTATATAGAAAGAAGTATGTTTCATAAATAATATATAACCGACATAACTTACATTTATTGTTTTATCATACAGGTTTACCTACTTTGAAATTCCATAATTTAATTTCCTGCACTCGAAGCCATGCTATTTAATTTTATGTTTATCTTATGTTTAATTCAAGTAGGAAAAAGTTAGAATGTAACCTGGTTCAGCCTGATCTTGCTGGGGATGGACGTCGTTGTTTGGATCCATGATCTACGCAACTCTGGCTATAAAATACCTGCAAAACAGATAACGGCGGGCCGGGAGTTGATTCCCGGGAGGCCCCTCCGACGCTCAAGTCAGTTTCTT
>JAOSBL010000003.1:28087932-28100193 GCA_027568915.1 Erythroxylum roraimae | reverse complement strand
TAATGGGCCGAAACTTATTGGGCTTCAATGGGATTAGGTTTTCTCTATAAATAGAGAAGCTTAGGTCTTATTAGAAAGAAGACATAATAGGTTACACGAAACCCTAGCCACCATCCGAGAGGAAAATCGTGCGGCGTTCGGAAAGAGTTTCAGGACGTGCTAGCACACCACAGTCGCAGCCCGGATCGTGCATACTAGTGTGGATACCGATAGAGGGCATTCGCGTTTGTAGTGTCTTGGAATCCGAAAAGAAGCAACCTATCCACGGCAATAAGGTATTTTCATACATCCTTGGTATTTTCGATTATACGTCATCTTATTGTATGGTCTTTTCCGCAGTGTATTGTGAATACTCGGACCGTACGTAATCCAACATGGACCATCCTCGATGGCTCACTCAATCACATAACATGTCAATTCATATAATCACATAATTCACATCAATTCATGAAATCAACATATTGAGTCACAATCATTTCATATTCACTTAGATCATACATCACATTTAGAAAACATTCAAACTATTTAAATCATATATATCATATGCATATGCAGTGCTCACGAGACTCACTTTCAATTATTACTTTATTGTGACCGAGTGCCTTTTCACTGGCCCATATTCTTTGTGAATATCGAGCTTGTTCAGGTATTGTCCCATATCCCTTAGTAGATTCCAGGTATAATTACAACTGAGCCAGAGGCTCTTATCACATTCTGAACTTTAAGCTCTTTTTATTGTCGACTTTGGTCATAATTACCTTTATCTTTCATGCATTCATGTAATCAAATGCATCATAGTCACATATTTTCAATCAGTCACTTGATTTCATTTTTCACATTCACTTTCACATGTCATCAGACTTAAGTCTGGCATTCAACAGTTATGTTGAGTACACTTATTTCGTCAAATTCACATTCAATGAGCACTTCCAATATGTATTTCATACATCAAACGCCTCGGACATTTAATGTCTGGAATCAACACAATCACATTCATATAATAATTCAATACAGAAATTTACACAGAACAATCATTTAAAGTAAGACCATCTTGGTCGACTCACAGTACACTCCAGATTAACATTAGCTTCCATGATCTGGAAACATCTGGATGCGGATATTTTGTCCTGCATATCAACATTATGTAATGCAAACATTGCATACACATTATTAATTGCACAATTATATAAACATTCAATTGTACACATATGTATATGTGTCATGTATAATGCATGCTCAATTTGACTATTCTAGGTATGTTTCCTTAATCATGTCTATTGATCACTCAAATCTTATCATTTGTATGTGTCTGGCTTATTCTTAGGTTTACACCTCAAGAACACTTGGTTATTCTAATATCATAATTCAATTACTCGTCATTTCTTTTCTAGCATTATTTGCTCTCATAATATCCAATTCTCATTCACCTTTAATTATCACATATTACTCAATTCTTTTGAATCACAATTCCTATCATATGAACATCTTCATTTCCATTATACTCATGCCTTTGGTACTTTCATATCAACAATTCATTTACTAAGTTATAATATCATCAATCAATCAGTCCATCTTTTCTCAAATTTTCGGGTCAATTTTGTATGGTCATTAAGACAAGGAAAATGAAGTATTTAAGCAATACTTTCTTATAAACAAATGTTCTTGAATGTATTAAGTTTCTAATGAACTAAAGTTCATATAGTTCGGTTTAGTATTATACAAGTTATACACAAAAATACTTCAGACGGTTCTCTCACTACAACAACACTCAGTACTCAACTTCGAGAAAAATTTTGGAACTCTTAGAGATAGAATTAAAATTCGATTCCTTCAGGAAATTTGTAGACATATGTCTATATTTTAATTTAAATCAAAAATAATCTCACTTGGATATCTACAGATCAAGATATGGCCAAAATACAGATGTCTATTCAGTGAAAACACTTCATTTAACAAATTTTAGCACACTTCATCATTTTCATCCTAAACTCATCAAGCAATCATTATCAACCTTTCCTAATGAATTCAGATGACCATGAAATTTTGTGGAGAGGAAATAAAATGTGTGAGGAGTTCATGGTCCAAATTTCAAGTCAATCAGAGGTCCGAAGAAGAAGTTATGATCAAAAGAGTGAAGGATGTTCAAAACTGTCAAATATTAGTATGCCTTCACTGTCACAATCTTGCTTATGTACGATCGTGCAATTTCAGTTGATTGCTCACGGTCACGATCGTGCACTGCCTCATTTTTCCCTTGTAGCTCCATAGAGAGTTCCTCTCTGTCACGATTGTGCTTGTGCACGATCGTGACAGATGATGTTCTGCAAATTCATACGAAACTGTAGATTTTTGTCTCTTCTTCCTCTCTTTTGCTAAATCCAACATTTCTCACTTTTGTCTATTATTTTCTCTTCATTTCAACTTCCATTCAACTAAACTTATTTACAAACAAATCAAAATCTATGACTGATTATAAATATCAAAAATAGAACAATTCATATATGCATATTCATCCCATTTTCAGCACTTCTTCATTTTATGCACTTCTTCATTTCATCTCTTACTATCATCTTAATCCTCCCTCTTTCAAAACATCACATTACACTAACCCTTTTTCTTAACTCCTACTCACTTAAATCCATCTCTATAACACCCAATGAGATTCATGTAAATATATGGTGGAAACGAAGCACACGCATATCAACTTCCATGAATTTTTTGCACTCTTTTTATACACGTTTTCAATGATTTTTCTATCTCAAAAATCATTTCAACAACATCTTATGAAATGTTGATCATCAAATATGCAAAAGTAAGACATGCAGCACACCCTAGTTTCTCACTCACGTTTCAATAAATATACATCCTCCTTTTATAAACATTTAACTGTTAACTATCATGAACAATGCTTCATTCAACAAATAAAGAAGAGTAGTGCTTAAGACTTATTTGTTTAAGCTTCAAACTCTTCACGTTTTCTCTTAACCCTAGCTTTCTTCTCTCACTTCATCATTCAAGGGTGATAGGTTAGGGTCTTTAGTAAGAAATGAAGAAGACAACGAAACAGTAGTAACAAATGAAAGGTGAAAGCAAGCTTCAACGTGGATGAGTGAGAAAATTCGTGGAAGTGAAGAAGCTTGTAGAAGGTGGAGAAAGTCACGAAGAAGAAGAAGTAAGCAAGATTCAGACAATTAAATTGTCTTTCAATTCTAACCGTAGGAAGACTAGGCTTGGCAAGTGATACTTGTCACTTGCCACATGTCCAATTCCTATGATCTTAAATTAGGTTCTCTTATTAAACTAGTCTAATCAACTCTAATATCTACTTCAATTGTCTCTCAATTTTTAATGACACTTGTCAATAAATCCCAAAATCATTTATAAAATTTTCCACTGTCATTTGACTCTTATTTCTACTACTATTCATCAATTGTTATGACACTTCATTTTTCCTAGTCCAAAAATACTCATAATTCTTGAAAATTCTAAAACTTCACCAAAATTTCTAAATTAGTAATTTAATTCACCAGGTCAATTTTTAAGGCAAAAAGATTCATTATCCATTTCATAATCACATTAAAACAATCATTTATACCCAAAAAATATCAAATGAGTGCATGAACAAATAATTGTAATGTGTCCAATATTCCAATTCATGTGTGTGTATGCTAACATTATGCATAAGCATGAATTGCACTTTTCTAATCTCTCATTGATATCTCACATGTACCATATTTTAGGGTTCTAACCCTTAGTGTAGAAACGAGATGTTACAAATAGACCGAGGGATAAGTAATTCGACTCATTCACATCCAAATAAAAAATATATGATAAATAAAAAACTCATTGAAATCGAAAGATGGTTGAAAGAAAATTTTTTTATAACCGATCTTTCCTAATTCACATTTTTGTTAAAAGAATTAATTTTGCATTTCTTTGTTCATGATTTGATATTATGGTGTCCTTTATAAATTTGATATTTTTGGGGTATTTCTAGTAATATCAAGTACGTCACAAAAGGGTTATAATTGGAGATACCGTGCTAAAAGCTTTGGTTTTTTTAATTACTAGGAGCTTTACTTATCGCTTTATATGGTTATAATGAACCAACATTCCAAAATTAGCTTTTATGATTACGTCGGTAATAATTTGACAAAAGGTGGATTGTTCAAAGCAAGTTGAGTTATAAATAATATATTTATTATAGAACAAAATTTCGATTAGTTACTAATATTAGTTGATATTAAAAAGGTCTTATCAATAAAATTTTTAATAATACATCTGTTGATGAATGGTTATATAATAATGGTCCTTATAAGCTAATTGTTTTACGACATTGGGTTTTGAAGACCCAAGTTATACCAAACGGAACTAAGAGTGCCTTCTTATTACAAAAAAAGAAAAGCAACTAGTTATGTTTCTAGCATGGCCCTTAATTAAAAGTATGTCATTCCAGTACATAAAATATTCGACATCTTCGTATAGTGATATTTTTATTTATTAATAATAATCAAATATAAAAATTAAAAATCAAGTTAATTTCTTAAATTAATTAAAACTAAATTACTCTTATAGTGTAATTTATTTAAAATAAGTAATTAAATAAGGAAAATTTTGTTTGTAGACTAGTATTATTATCTAAAATTTGTAATTATATATTTTTACTTTAAAAATTATTTCATAAAATTTTGAATATTATGCAATTTTAGGATATTTTAAACTTTAAATATATTACTAATTAATTAACAAATTTAAAAATAAAATAAAATAAAATAATTTTAAATTAATTTAACTCTTGAAATTAAATTATCTTATTAATATTATAATAATAAAAACATATTATGTAAAGAACAATACAAAAGATTAAAATAAATTCTTATGAATTTACATGAATACTAAATCTGAAAATAAAAATAAAAAATAAAGCTAAAAAAGTTCAAAGGAAAGTAACACCCAACTAGAATATAAAGCCACGCTAACCATCTTGATATATCCTGAATCACTCTTCTCCATCATCCTTAAGTCTCTAAGCTTAAACTTGGAGCTATGTCCATCATCCTTAGTCTCTAAGCCTAAACTTGGAGCTATGTCATTATATCATAGCACAATAATATCTCGAAGAACATATAAGATCTTTTTAAAAACTGAAGAGGTAGTAGTTTTGCAAACTTTCCAATTTTACCGTGGACGGCTCTAGCACAAACAAAAATAAAAGCAATCAAAAACGAAATAATAAAAAACACCAGAAATTTAGCAACACAGTTCGACACACCTTACTTACGTCTGCAGGGCCCTTACCCAGCTTAATACTTTCACCAAAGTACAATATATTTACCCAAGGCTTTACTGAGCCGACACCACTCAACCCTTGACACTATCTCTCAACCTCACTTCCAGTGAAAGAATTTTATACCAAATAGTACGACCACCTCGTACTAACCTCGACAGAAGATTTACACACACTGTTTAATAATAAAGACAATTAAACGAACAACTAAAGTGATTAAAATAACTAGAAACAAAAACGAATACATTTGAGATAAAAAGGAACAACTTCTCAATGAATTCAGCTTCTTCAAAGATAAATATGAAAGTTGTTTGCCAAGTATACTACTGTAGTCAACTGTTGGAATCTTCCCACGTTACTTTACCAGAAGATGGATTAGCTGCCAAATCCTAAAAACTGCACTCAATTTACGTTGAAGAGAAGAGTGAACAGGCAAATCACATAACAAAAACCAAAGTTGTATCCATCAAAGATGCTAGACCAAGGAAAAACTCAACTCCACCGAAGTCACGCAGGAAAGCCTAGGTTGCGTGAAAACCCAATAGAGAAACAACTCCCACTTAATTAGGGATGACAATGGGTAGGGTTCGGTTCGGGTATTACTCAACCCATATCCATATCCATTTTGTATGACTCAACCCATATCCATATCCATATCCATATCTATCGGTTTTTACGATTTACTAACCATATCCAAATCTATTGGATTGTTCAGGTTTTTAGATATTCATCGGGTTGTATAGTACATAAAAATATAACTTATAAATAGAAAATATAAAAAGCAGATTTTTGTGAACGTTTCAAATCAAAATTTCTTTAATAATAATAAGTCAAGATTTTGATTTGTATGTCTTAAAAAATCATAAAATTAAAATAATAAAAATCATAATGTCTTGTGCAAAGACAACATATATTTTTCACAATCAAGAACTGGAACAAAGACTGAATTATCCAAAGTTTCAAATTGTCTTTGCGTGAACTCCACAACATTTAAAACTCCATCTCCATATCATTTGCATTATTATCATCATATAATAAAATAAAATATAATGAAAAAGGTGAGAACTCAGGAGTAAAGTGGAGATTTTAAAGTTGTTTCTTTTTAGAAAATATTAATATTTTATTATATTTAACCATAAATATTCAAGAAAAAACAGAAAAATAGAGTTAATAAAAACGGGTAGGATATGAGTATCTATCAGTTCGGGTTATCACTAGACCTATATTCAAATCCATATCCACATTCATTTTTCAGGATCCATTTAAAATCTATTTTTTAGCCTCCATGTCTATTTTTTCGAGTCAGGTAGTGCAAATATTAATCGGGTTGAAAACCTACTGCCGTTCCTACACTTAATTCACATCAGCCATACTAGAGACATACACGATACTGACCATGATGAGCCACTTTCCAACCAATAAAAAATCACCCACACACCTTCAGTTGTTCAGGAAATTCGATTAATGCATAGTCACCCAAAAAATTCCAGCACAACACCCAAACTTCACACACACGTGATATATCACACCCCCTCTCAAGATAAACTTCAATCCAAGATATGATTCTTTTTCAACTAGAAGATTATCAATATGGCTTTTGAATCCAAGTCATTATCTAATTAATATCTTATATGTCCAATTGATAAATAATGCCAAAACTAATTACTTAGATATATAACATATATCCTAACAATCTCTCCCTTTTGGGCATTGTTTGTCAAAAATATGAAACTCCCCCTAAATAACATAATTGGACATATAAGTATCAAATTCACAATTCATATGACAAATATTCGCCCTTAATCAAGCATCAAGTTCCAAAGAACATCAAGTTTATCCAATCACCTAAATTTCTCTCCTTTGGGACAAAAAGATGCCAAAAACCACGACGAATAGTCACGCATATATCTTGAAATCTCCTCCTGAATGGAGCAGTCACCAAAAACAATTTGATGTCTCCCTTTTCGGACAAAGTGTCAAAATGCATAATCATAAGAATCAACAATAGGTGCAGCGGAAGAATCATAAGCACGTCAAGATGACAATTTACCACCATTCAAAATACCAAGAGATATACCCAAAAGAGAGAGATATTCGAGAGAGAGACCCATATTGATGAGAGAGCTGAAGAGTCTTCGATGGAGCCAAATAGAAGTCACAATGTAAACTACTAGAAAGATGGGACAACAATGGCAATATAAAAACTAAAAAAGAACTAAAGAAGACAAATCTTTTTTTTTATGTTTCATTTTTTTAAACAACAAAAAATATTTCAAAAATGTAAAGCACACAGTTCCTGTGCCTCTCAAAAAAATTCAAACCTGGTCTTATTCCTCGTCATATTATCTTGTCATCGGTTTCTTCTTCTGAAGTAACTGACTTGTCCTCTGTTTGACCAATTTCCTTAAAAGCAGTAACTAACTGCGAATCTGTATAATTTCTTATTTTTCCTTTACTACATTTTTGTGCTTGTACTTGACCCTTTCCAACTCAAAAGTGCTTCGGTAACACGGGTTGCTGTTGGAAATTTAATAGAAAGTGTCTAGATTTTCGATTTTGACTCCTTTGAAACATCATTTATAACATCTTGTAGCATTTCGGCCTTATGTACTCGATAACTCCACAAAAATTACAAGTGGGTACAAACCTTTGATTCTTCCTCGAAGTTTCTTCTTGGACAGATCTGGATATGTCATCTTTCTCATCATTCATCTTGGAACATTCACCTCTATAGCTAATTCCTTGAAGGTCTCCTTTAGTCTTACCAATTTCCAACAACTTTTCTAGCTTTTCGGTACCTCCATTTAACATTCTTATTCCTTTTTCTGTATTGACCAACTTCAATTTTGTTTCACCAAGCTCATCTAATGTAGACAACAACTTCTTCTCTAGATCTTGAATGAAGTTCTTCATGGAAGAGTTTTCCTCCTTCAACTTCTCATTTTTCTTGCATGTTTGGACCTATTTACCATACATTAACTCATAGGCTTTATAAATACCTTCCTTTTTATCATCAAAAGTACTGTTATCACTGTCACAATCTAAGATTGAGTTTTGAGCTAAATCGTCTACATTTTTCCTGAAATTTCCCGATTTACTCACTTTTTCGTCTTCAGTTACTTCCTTCTCAGTTACTGTTAAACAAGTAACTGGACTTTTGCTGTACAAAGTAACTAATGCAGCACTATTCACAACTTCTTCTTCACTTCCTAATTTGTTATCACTCCAAGTGCTCGTATAGGATTTTCCTTTTCTCTTCTTCAAGATGTTAGCTCACTCCGCTTGAACATGCCTGAAGCCTTGACACTCATGGCGTTAAATTCTCCTTACCTTTCTTTTTCCCTTTTGAGTTTTGGCTTGTTGTTTGAAGTTGTTGTTTGATGAGCTCCCACTATTTTGCCTAAATTCGAGTTTGTCCTTTTTCACTCTCTTCAGCCACTTACTGAACTCTCGTGTTAATAGCTCCATATCCTCATTCTCGTCGAATTCATCTTCTAAGTCATTCACGACTTTACCAATTTGGGCTTGCAATGCTAATCCTTTCTTCTTCTCTCGATTGTCCCTCAATAAATTCATTTTGCAATTGGTAAGAATTCTAATTACCTTCTCCAATGACAAGTTATTGATGTCATGAGCCTCCTCGATTGCTGCAATTTTTGGAATAAATCTTGGAGGTAGTGATCTCAACGTCTTCTTGACTAGTTTCAGATTGGAATATTTCTTTTCGAGTTGATGTGCCTGATTCGCTATATCGCGCAATCTTTCATGAAAGTCCCCAAATTTTCATCCATCTTCAGTTCTTCAAACCTCACAGCTAACATCTGTAGATTTGACGATATCACAGATTTGTACCCTTCATGAATAGTCTGCAAAGCATCCCACGCTTCTTTAGCCGATTCATAGGCTGATATCATTGAGAAGCGTCCGTTATCAACAGCATTGAAAATCGCATGCAATGCTTGTGAGTTTCCAAATGCTCTTTCTTCTTCGGCTCTTGTCCATTCAGATGGATCTTTTAGAACTGTCTCTCCCTTATCGTCAATAATCATCAGATGTATCCAACCATGTAATACCGAGTTCCATGCTCTTATTCCCTGTGTCTGATTAAAGACTCTTATCCGTGATTTCCATACAGGATAATTGGAACCGTCCAACAACGGTGGCTTGATAATTGATGCTCCTTCTCTTATGGCCATAATTGCGAAACCCAGATCCACACCAACTTGCTACCAAGTTCTGAATCGGTGACCTTGCAATGCTACTAATTGAAAAACCGAAGCGGGTAGTAGTTTTGCAAACTTTCTAATTTTATCGTGGACGTCTCTAGCACAAACAAAAATAAAAGCAATAAAAAAACGAAATAATAAAAAACACCAGAAATTTGGTAACGCAGTTCAGCACACCTTACCTACGTCTGCAGGGCCCTCACCCAGCTTAATACTTTCACCGAAGTACAATAGATTTACCCAAGGTTTTACTGAGCCGACACTACTCAACCCTCGACACTATCTCTCAATCTCACTTTCAGTGAAAGAATTTCACACCCAATAGTACGACCACCTCATACTAACTTCGACAGAGGATTTACTCACACTGTTTAGTAATAAAGACAATTAATTGAACAACTCAAGTGATTAAAATAACTAGAAACAAAAACGAATACATTTGAGATAAAAAGGAACAACTTCCTAATGAATTCAGCTTCTTCAAAGATAAATATGAAAGTTTTTCGCCAATTATACTATCATAGTCAACTGCTGGAATCTTCCCACGTTACTTCACCAGAAGATGGATTAGCTGCCAAATCCTAAAAACCACACTCAATTTACGTTGAAGAGAAGAGTGAACACGCAAATCACAAAACAAAAACCAAAGTTGTATTCATCAACGATGCTAGACTAAGGAAAAACTCAGCTCCACCAAAGTCACACAAGAGAGCCTAGGTTGCATAAAAACCCAATAGAGAAATAGCTCCCACTTAATTCACATCAGCCATACTAGAGACATACACGATACTGACCATGAAGAGCCACTCTCCAACCTACAAAAAATCACCCACACACCTTCAGCTGTTCAGGAAATTCGATTAATGCATAGTCACCCCAAAAATTCTAGCACAACACCCAAGCTTCACACACATGTGATGTATCACACCCCCTCTCAAGATAGACTTCAATCCAAGATAAAATTCTATTTCAATTAGAAAATTATCCATATATGTTACCGCAGAATGAATAAATTTGAATATCTAAATTTTCAATTAAATATATTTTAACCCAATCGATTTAAATCAAAGTAATATAATTATTCATATGGTCAGCTTTAAAAAAATTGTCTATTTCAAAGCCAATTAAATCTAAAACTAAACTTAGACTAATCAACGTTAATCTCTTGATTTCATGTCAAGTAATTAAAAGCTAACTTTTAAACAACTTTTGGGGTTGTACATTTTTCTAATTGTACTTGATATCCTATTGGTTAGTTGGTGAAAATGATAGGATGTCTTACTCACGATGAAAAGAAAGAAGTAACACTTAGTAATATGAATATGAAAAGACAATCTAACAAGTAAGCTGCCTCCAAGAAGGATTAGGCACCTCCATATAGAGAAAAAGATGCCAACTACCAATGGTTGTGACTTAGCTTTTGATTCATATTGATTTTTTTAAAATTTTTAAATAAATTTGAGTTTAACTTGAAATTTGATTAAGTTTAAATTATTATGCTTATACTTAAATTTAATTGAGTTTTGAGTTTTTATGGATTTTCAAACATTTTTATATTAAGTTAATTTTAAACTAAACTTGATCAAACATTTTGAATTTAAAATTTAAACTTTTTTTAAATTAGAAATCATGAAAAGAATGGAAATTAACGAATAATTTTTAAAAATCTAGTAAAATTTTAAGAATCTAAAATTCAAAAGAGTTAGGAATTATGCTTAATTAAAAGGATGAATCAGGTCCTAAACGAGGCATCAAATCCTCTGTATCACTTAACCTATTCGAACCTTGTTTTCTCCCAAAGCGACATCGTTTTAAGTTTGTTTACACATAAAATGACGACTTTTTGGGGCAAAAATATAGTTGGAATGGGTTAAGTGGTACAGCTTTTTGAGAGGTCCAAATATGTTGAATAAATCATGATGAGGTGCCAAAAGTAAAGAGATTCTGAATCTCTGATGGATTGGAGAGAGCAAGTCAAAACAGAGAGATTAAAGAATGGGTCAAAGTTACAATAATAATACTAAATAATTTGATTCAAATATAGTTGACCCAAGCTCAATTTTGGATAGTGGACTCTACATTCTGCTCATATTAAAAATTTAATATGGTATCAGAGCCTGCTTGTCTTGAAGATTTGGAGAGATGTCCGGTTATGTCCCTTTGCCCAATATGCCCATCAGATATCCAGCCCTGCTCTAGGCTGAGGGGAGTGTGTCAGGAATTCTACATCGGATAAGTATAAAAGCATTCAACAATTTATAATAGTGTGCAAAACTCCCCTCTTGAGCTAGCTTTTGGGGGTGAGTTAGGCCTTTCAGCAAAGTTAATACTAAATGCACTAAATCAATTAATAATTCAAAGAAACATCAATCGCATTTCATTAAATTTATAAATTTAAATATAAAATTAAGAACTTCAACCTTTTAATTTCATATACACACTTCTATCGTTTGTTTAAAGGTTTCATAATGGAATGGAATGGACTGAGATGAAAGCGAAGGGTTTCATGTTACGTTCCATTCCATCTTAAGCAGTGAAAATAAGAAACCTCCAATTTGGGGAGTTTAGGATGGAATGTAAACTAATAAATACATACTACCTAATATACCATCAATAATTCTTCTTAATATCAACTCTTACCAAATCATAATATTAATATATTAAATAGAAAATAGTAATATTTAATATAATAAATTTTATTAAATAATTAATAATAATATTTTTATATTATTAATAATAAATTATATA
>JAOSBL010000003.1:28025662-28039664 GCA_027568915.1 Erythroxylum roraimae | reverse complement strand
TAAGAGATTCATCTCAAAATTTGTGAGAATGCCGATAACTTTTTCCAATGACAAATTATCAATATCATGAGCCTCCTTTACTGCTGCAATTTTTGGAATGAATCTTGGTGGCAGCGATCTTAGTGTTTTCTTGACCAATTTCATATTAGAGTATGTCTTTCCCAATTGATGAGCTTGATTTGCAATATCTCTCAATCTTTCGTGAAAGTCTCCGATAGTCTCATGCTCATCCATCTTCAACTCTTCAAACCGCACAGCTAGCATTTGTAGTTTCGAAGTTATCACAGATTTTGATCCTTCATAAATGGTTTGCAATACATCCCAGGCTTCTTTTGCTGTTTCACACGCTGAAATCATCGAGAAGCGTCCTTCATCAACGGCACTGAATATTGCATACATTGCTTGTGAATTCTCTAGTGCATTCTCTTCTTCCAGTCTCGTCCATTCAGATGGATCTTTCTGATTAGTCTCTCCCTTTTCATCAATAATCATTGGATGAGTCTAACCGTGTACTACTGAATGCCAAGCTCTCGTCCCTTGAGCTTGAATAAAGAATTTCATTCGGGATTTCCATGATGGATAATTTGATCCATCCAATAGTGGTGGTCTAGTGATTGATGCACCCTCTCTCGTAGCCATGTCTGCGAATCTAGGATCTGCACTAACTTATTACCAAGTTCTGAATCGGTGACCTGGCTCTGATACCAATTGAAATTCTTAAGTGGTGAATCATTTCACAGGCTATCTAAAAATATTTTTCACACAAGCAAAGCAAAAAATCACGAATGCTAAATAACAAAGATACCGACGTTTGGTAACGTAGTTCGGCACACTTTGCCTACGTCTGCGGAGCCCTCACCCAGATTAATCACTTTCATTGTGGTTCGCAAAAATTACACAAGATTGATCTAACCCCGTACCACTCAATCTATGTAACTAACCCACAACCTAACTACCCGTGAAAGGTTTTTCACACCCGATAACACCACCAACTCGTGTTAACCTCGTCAGAGGATTTTCCTAACTATTTTTACTAAAAAGCAAGAACAAATAAAACAAGAAAAAAACAATTTCCAGATCTGAAATTATTCACCGATATAGCCAAGTTGCTGCACCAATAAGTCATGCACTCATCAGTAACAAAATCTTCTCTGTGCTGCAACTAGCAATCAACTTCAAGGACCCAGAAAAATCAACAACTCCACATCATACATAGACTGCTTGTTAGAGATAAAATCAGAATGACAAAGAGCTGCTCCAAGACACCCACGCAATCAGCTCAACAAAGGATAAAAGAAAACAGAGCAGCAGCCAATGTATCAACAGTACATTTTTCTCCATGGACTATAGAAATTTATTAAAACCAAAACTCTGCTTATGTGGTTATGTGGTATATGACTCCAATTCCAATTTCACGCAATCTCCAATATGCAATCTCCAATTAAAGCACATCTTCAAGATTTATGGTAATTCTCATGTCAAATAAAAATGTGAAAAACAAAGATAGGATATATTTATAATAAATCCTAACACAAGCAAATCAAAAGCACAGCTCCTACTGTTGGTTGCCTTCTAACTACGTTCAACGGACATTTCCTCTTTCGCTTCAAACTGTAACGTTGCACTGGCTTTTGCTATGGAGTCATACGTAATCTAACTAAAGTACCATCTTACCTTGACTTATCCAAACAAGCTGTTGAATTATATTATTAAGGCAAAGAAATTGACTTTGGAACCTATAGTTTGATAAAGACGTTGTTCCATTCAGGAAACCAACCGTTCATATCTAGAAGTTTTGAGACCATTGCGCCACTTTCGGCAACAATAGGGCCACAGCCACAGCCACACCCTCTCCCTTTGTCGTCTTGAATCGAATATGCAAAAATGGCAAATCATATGGTACATTTCCCATAGTAAATTCTCAAGTTTGCTTCACATAAATTGTTTCTAATGTCAATTCACAAAGGGAAATTACGTTATGCTGCACAATTGTGTGTAAGGTTATGTTTAGCTATTGTTAATTTTTCTTCATATTTTGTCTTGTAAAATCCTCTAATTCTTAGTCAACATTATCCTCCAACAATTATTTAAAATATAATGTAAAACTAATTAAATCAAGTAGTTTAAAAAATTTATAAAATAAAAATAAATGTCTAAATTATTGTGATTTTGTGTTCAAATTCCTTAAAATTTTTAGATTTTTCTAAGTGTTAGAATTTATTTAGTTCTTAAAATTTAAACGATTAAATAATAATTTAAATTGAACCTAAGTTATTAATTTATCAAATAATTTAATTAATTTACTATTAAATTATATGAAAATATATTTAATACTTATGAAAATATATATTAACTTATTATTAACTATTTGGATACATGCTAATGGTTAGACATAGTCTCACTTGGCTGGATTTAGGAGATAAGGCCTGAAATAGCTTTCGTGGGCTGCAATCAATCTTAACATCACCTTTTAATATAAGTATTCATAAAAAGTTAAACGTCTGGGCCTATCCCTAAGTCACATCAACTACCAAACACTGTAGTATTAGGAAATTGTTTGTTGCAATACATATATAGAATTGCTTTTTGCCTTGGCATCTTGGGCAGCAAGCAAAGCCTTTTGCCTGGCAACCAAGGCAAAACATAAAAAAGTCTTGGTGGGGATCAAATTTGTAGCGAAGCAACTACTATAAAAATGAAGGGGTTGGGGCTTCATTCATCAGCTTCTCACATGCTTCATCTCATCTGGATCACTCACTCTCAAGTCTCAAAAGTCAACATACATCATTTCTTCCTTCTTGTCCTCAGCTTCTTCACTAGGTGCATTCTTTTCCTTTTCTTCCTCATTCTTTCCCTTTTTTTCCTCTTACTTACTTGCATACATATGGTTACTATAAAGTATACAAAAGAGGAGGGCAATGACGATAAACAATGTTTTGTTCGCTCGCCGAACGTATTGGCGATGCTTACCATTGCCTTGCCGACCATATAATCAGTTTTCCGAGTCCTCCATCTCTTTCTTTTGTCACAATGCAACATCATACATACATACATATATAATCAGTTGTCGACGTATAGTTAAAAGCATGCAAATACTAGAAATCCAGTAAACTCTTAAGACTCTTTACTTGCTTTACTTGGCTGCAGGAACCAATAAATGCAAGATTTGAGCTCATTGGGTGTGAAAAAGCCACAAGAAAGCTGTTAGAACCAGACAACAGGGATAAATTTACTCTATAGCAAGGGGGTCAAGTATCAGACCATTCACATTTCAGAATGCCAGTAATGCATAAAACAGAAGCAAGTATAAACAACATTTACAACACACATGTAATATAGCCATAGTCTTCAAACTCTTTACATATAATCCACAGTAGCACATCTTCAAGAACCTGATATTGTTCTAGTCTACAGGCTGTCAACAATCCAACAGCCATCTCAGTTCATGCATCTTCGATGCCACCACAACCACTATGCTTCCTTTGACTAGCTATGTACTACTAAATTGCAGAACAATATGTCCTTTTTCTTTACCTTCCAAGTAGAGAAACAGAACTCTAAATTTGAAATTTGCTTATGCAGAGCTACCACGGGATGATCCACCTCCACCTTGATTCGCCAAGAAGCGGACAACAACACAGGTAATGTTATCAGCGCTGCCCCGCTGGTATGCTTCCTCTAATAATCTCTTGGCCGCCTGCTCTGGATCTTCGATTGGTTTGATCATTTGAACAGCTTCCTGCCAAAAATATTACATAGATGTCAACAAACTTGTTCCTTTAACTGAATGAGAAAAAACAGTGACGAATAGCCTGATGGTCCACTCAAAATCAGGGTGGGTATCTAAAAGCAAAACAAGATTTCAACTCAATAACATTGGGCTCAGGTCAATTCCATTTAGGTGATCTATGAAATGGAAGAGAATGACATAGATAAGAGGAATTTCAGTCAAACCTCATTTGTGACAACATCCCATAATCCATCGCTTGCAAGAATTAGAAACTCAAGTGAGCTGTCAATCTTTTCCTCCTGCAGTTTCCGCGGCAATTTCAGAGCTAAAACATCTTCTAAACCCAAAAATGAGAAAAGAAAAGGAACCAAGGACCTAGCCATCCCTCAGATGGAGTTCACAATCATTTGAGGCACAATCCTTCAGTTTTAATTTATAGGAGCAATAATGTAACAGATGTCTTAAATAAATCCTTCTTACTTAAAAATTGAAGCATACTTGAACAATTTCATATCATCAATTTGTATTTAGCATGCAACGACTTTAATATTTGTACATCCTTTCATACTCATCAATCACTAGATTGACAATTAGCATAAACACAACTAGAGCTGAGTAAGAGAAACAGACCTGAATTTCTGGATCAGCAACAACGTACTGCTTCAAGAGCCTATCACCAAATGCACGAGATACAGCAAGAACGCCACCAACTCTCCAAGTGCCTGACATAGGGATTTTAGTCTTCTAGAAAAAAGAAATTTACCCCAAAAGTTCAAAATGATAGCAACAGAATGGTTGACTAATGGAAGTCCTCACCTGCCCACATCACAAATCCTCCTGCATCCTCAATCCTCTGCCGCTCATCAGTTTGGTCTGGTTTGTGATCTCGAGAAACAGCAATAGCTGAAGAAAACGAAGAGAAAAGTTGCCATGAATTATGTTATTACTGAACGTGTTCATTAGAATATCTTTCAGTTAAATCACTAAGTGCAATAACATATAATGCTTTAGATGTGCTTTTACAAATCACCATATACTAGCCAAATAAGCAACTCAACTAAGAGTTATTTAATGTAATGTATATTGTATTCTAGACTACTATCCCTTTCAGCACTCTTTTTATGTTCAAGGAACATACTAAATACCTTCATTAAAGTAAGAATGGCTCTCTAATGATGATCATGCTCACAACAATACACTTGGTTGCTCATATTATGGATAATAAATGTATATTGTACTCTAGACTACTATCCCTTTCAGCACTCTTTTTATGTTCAAGGGACATACTAAATACCTTCATTAAAGTAAGAATGGCTCTCTAATGATGATCATGCTCACAACAAGAATGGCTCTCTAATGATGATCATGTTCACAACAATACACTTGATTGCTCATATTATGGATAGTAAGTTAATATTCTATTAAACAGACAAACATTTTAGGACAAAACAAGTATAATGCTAATAATTAAAAGAAACAGGTCATAAACAAGGAAGTGAAAATCGTATAATTCCTTGTGTCTTCATCAAGCCATTGGAAAAGAGAATAAGAATAGAATGAAACATCTCCCCCCGCAAAGTGGCATCAAGCTTAAACAAATGAAAAAACACAAACTTGCATTTCAATTCTCATATGAGAGTTACCATTGCCACCACGACATATGACAGCTCTGGAATCTCCAACATTTGCAACGAGCAAACGATCACCAACAAGAATAGCTGTGGAAGCAGTTGATCCAGCATCTCTGTTCTGATTATTCTCTGACTTGAGTAATTCTGAGTCTGTGTGACTATACGCATCAGCTACAGAGGAGGAAGAAATTAAAGATAACATAAAGTAAGTTTTGTTTGTGAAGGGCCAAAGAAATTATTGGAACAAAAACTATTTAAGCAGTTATAAAGGAAGAACCTATAGCTGATTTGGTATCAGAAATAAACTTTGGATGGCTGATCAGATTACTGAAAAGGTTTTGCTTCACATATTCAGCAGCTCGTGCTCCTCCATGGCCTGGAAAGCATAGTTATATTCACATTTAAGGCAATTGTACCTAATTGATCTTATTTAATATTTAATATATTGATAAGGCATGACTTTTAATTGCAAAAGACTAGATGCCAAAACAGGGCTTTGAATCACAGGTATATAAGCAATTAGTGACCCTATTAAGGAAATATGTCCCATCCCAACACAAAATCCACAACCTCCCATCCTAAACTCATGATTCCAATATTAGCACTTGAGAGAAGATTTCGAGACTTTAGCATGAATTGCCTCAGCTACATAACAATGTTTTTAAACAACAGGAGGCTAATGGGAGAAGAAGTGACAATGCTATAATAGGCTGGGGTCATCCAATAACTGCGAAGGAATTTACAGTGTTTGATGAAAGACTACTAGAACAAGATGCGCAAGTAGATAAGAACCCGATAATTTGAAGGCTAAATTTGAACTTGATGCTAAAATCAGTAAAATATTGAAGCATATTGACACCATCCAACAGATAAATGCAAACAAGAGTAAGGCTATTTGAGAGGAGAGACAATATAATTAGAAATCATCCTAATACTAAAATCTAACTATCCAATGTAGTTTCCAAAAACTCAAAGGCACCTTCCACAAGAAAAGCGTGTGTTGTTGGAAAAGAGGAAGTGCAACTGAAGAGAAAGAGAGATACCATCAAAAACACCAAACAGGCCAACTATTTCTCCATCAACACCATCGATTCTTGTTTCATAAAAATCTTCCATGGAAGATCTTTTCCCTGGGGAGCTTGCATATCCATAGCTGAACTTTCCATTCTGACTGATACAGAAAAACATTTTGGAAGTTTATGTCAGATGAATCCTTCAAATCCTAAGGTATTATAGGGCAGACCCTAGTTCATACAATAAAAGAACCTAACTCCAATTAGGTATTCAAAGTTGTTCAATTATTAATGAATAATGGGAATTCTAAAAAGAAAATTATAATGCAATAAAAATGCTAGCGGCTTCAAAACAAGCATATAATGGAGAACTTCAAAAAGTTACTACGTGCAAGCATTTTCATCTGCTTATGCTAGTTGACAATATGACCAATATTGATATGGCAATTGGCAACACTAAATCCTCAGTCTACATAAGGCAATATATACCAAGTGACAAGAAAGGCCTGTTAGATTGGGTAACAAATAGAGAACAAAAGAACAACGACGAGTCTCCACGAGCAACATTGGCTTGTATGCAATAAGACAAGTTTAATGAATCCAGATACGACAAAAGGAGGAGCAACGACAATCGAGACAAATGTCTCTCAGGTTGAACCAAAGGTTTGTTCGATTCACAAAGTCAAGTCCCTGTGATTAGCAAGAGAAGTCATTCACGTGTTCCACAACAAATTCAACATAGTTTGATGTGAACAAAAGACATCAACAATAGTCAACGAATTTCCTCGCAAGTCCAGTTGCATAATCAACACGAAAAAAATACAATCTGGAGTAATTCCTTTCAATTTCATTTGAGAAACATTGAGAAAATAGTACGCAAAGCATCTAGATGGTATATGAGCAAGAAAATTTGCATGGAGTACTGAATATCAAATCCCAGAATTGCTTTACATCATCGTCTTCCAAAGGTAACCAGCGACCTATAAAATGCTCCACTGGTTTAATGTTTTTATCATCTCTGCAAATTAATTTATTGATATTACAATCTGCTCAATAAAACATGACTTCTACCAATCAGGACCCACTGAAGAAATGAAATTGAAGTTATTCTTAACATGGAAGATAAGTGATGTGATTGTTGACTTCCTGATGAAGAACCTATTTGAAGAAGGTGATACGATAGACAAATCAACAAGAACTTTTAGAACCACATAAATGATTTACTTAATCTTCGACTAAAGCAATTAGATAACATCATCATATTTATGAAATCACAGATTCTGTCACAGGATAAGCAAAGCTTACATAAGGACGTGATTCAGAAATGTAAACACTCCAGATTTGCCAGGTATTAAATAGAAACACATTTAGAGGTTAAGCCACAGCTTACGTAATAAATTAATCGCTAATTGGCTATGTACCCAAAAAGAAATAATGGGAGAATAAGACTTTGATAGATCCAACCAAAGAGATCAATAAGGATCATTAAAGGATCAAAACCTGAGTCCTCCGCCGCTCACAGGACCGTCATCAGCATAAACCTGGCTTGAAGACGAGAGTACTGAATTAAGGTATCCCATATTCTCGCTTGAAACTCCAAGTTGCTCACCTCTTTGCTGAAAAAGAGAAAGGAGACTCGCAACAACAACAACCACCACCACAAGAATAATTGACCGCGACAGTTTCAGAAATCTTGCCAAAGGGAATTGGCACCTACCCTCTAACCTATATTTACGATGCTTGACATTCACAATACGCATATATGTAAAATCCCAATTCAGGAGTGATCATTCAAATACAATCATAACCTGCAAAATCCAAAAATAATGAAAAAGACGACCAAAGTTTCAATCTTTAGTCGAAGCTGATGCACAGATCTTCCATTTTTCCACCATATGAGAAATAGAAAGTCTTACGGGAGGGGGAAAAAAAAGAAGAAGAGCACTATAAGCAATATTCAAAACAAATAACAATCTGCAAAGCAGTTTACTTTAACAGAAGAAAACGAAATCGAAGTTGAAATGGAAAAGACATGATATACACCAAAAAAGAACATGAACTTTTTTTAAAATAGGGAGAGAAGATGAGGAAAGAGTACCTGAACAACGGAAGCGAAGTGAAATGCCACAACAGAGAGAGAGAGAGAGAGACAGACAGAGAGAAAGGGCTTAAGAGAGTTGGAAGAGAGAACAGGAAGGGGAAAAGTTAAGAGGCAAGAGTTTTTGATGGGTGGGTTCGTTGAGACACCGATGCAAGCAAACAATGGAAATAACCATATCAAGCAATTAAATTTCACAATGGTTTCCTCAGTTTCCAAACTGGGAAGAAGTCAAAATTAAGAACTTGTGACTCAATTTACATGTTTGGTTTAGCAGAAAATAAGGGGGGGTTTGTTGGGTTGATGACAAAAAAAAAAGTTAAGAACTGTGAGGTGGTAATGTGATGATGAGCGTAGGCGTAGCTTGAGGTTAAGGTTGTCCTAAACTGAGTCAATGCCAAATTAAATGCTTGTGTTGTTTCTTTGTATGACTTGTGACCTGTGTGATCTGTGCAATGATTCATTGGCAATGGGGATGAATTGGCACGTGCCTCAAGTGAGCATGCTTATTTTTATTATTTATTAATTAATTAATTATGAGTCTAATTTAAGAGAGTAGTTGTGGCAATCCCAATGGATGTAACGCAATGTTGACTTGTTCAACTTTGTGCCTGAAATTTCTACCATAAGATTTTATTTTTGACTCTTTTCCTTTCATGATGTGATTAGTACTTTTGTATAAACATCTCGCATTGATTAATTTAATCTAACAAAAAGTATTGAAAATGGTTAGTTGAAAAATAATCATATATCCAGCTGTTTAAAATTTAAGGTCAGAGTTTTGCTTCCCGAAAGAGACTTATCCGATTCTAGTGAGAATTAGTCTGAATGTAAATAGCTTAAAGATGTCTTTTCATAATTGAAACCCTCCTAAAATATCTCGTGCGTTAAAAAAAAAAAAAAAGTTGTAAATATTGTACAGCAGTTTAACTACAGTTAACAAAAATATGTCGTTTTAGACATCCCAAAGCGTTGGAGCCTGAAAACCAGAGCGGACTCGAGCAAAAAATTGAATAGGTTTGAGTCCGACCCATCATCCTATCTGTACCCGCCAGCTGATTCATGAAAAGTTGAACTCGTCAAACACTAATCGTACCAGGGACTACTGCCGTATGATCGGAACTGCTGGCGGACCGATAAATAAAATGCAGGGGAATGATATTTTATCTACGTACTTGTTGCGTTGACAAGCATCAATACATTTGATAATGAAACTTTGACCTTTCAAGGGTTAAGATCATATCTCCTGTGCTTTCGACCTTTTAAGAAAAAATTGGATTCATCCCACTAAAAGCAGTACTCTATAGTTATGTTAACAATTTACCGAAATGATAATTTCACCTTCTCTAAAGTCTAAACTTTGCTTATCTATACCATAAATCATTGAGGATTCACGAGTTCATCACATCAAACTCTTGTTGTGACCTACCAAAGCTGTTGATGAAAATGATACATCACTAGCGTGTCAGAACGAGCAACACAGATGAGGATCATAATACAAGTTGCCATGTATGGAGTTGGGGTTTGGTTAAGCTTTTTTCCCACCTTGGTATTATAAACTATTGGCGGTTCAGAAAGGCAATAACAGTTCTGCAATTTCCCGCGGCCCCTCGTTTACCAGCAGACATGCAAGCTGAAACGTAATACGTTTGCCAGGTGGGAGGAATGGTTCAAGGAATCAGATTTTCTTCCCCTCCTCATTTGGTTCACATGTAAAACAAGAGAGCTTTATCTAGTTATGTACACTTCCATTTGAATACAAAACTTGCCCTTCTTTTCAATTAAGTACATGCACTTCCTCAAGCTTTAGGCATAGAAAAAAGAAGCTGTTAGATTTGTAAACGATTGATTCGCTACAAGAAAAGCAAGAATTAGCGATGGAAAATTACCGATGAAAACGAAACCGTTACAAATTACCAACAGAAAATCAATTTCATTCAATAATATTGATGGAAAAAAATTTGTTTAGCGGCGGTAGTAATATCCATCGGTAAATATGGAGGGAAATTATTCCGGCAAAATTTTCGACAGATTTCAGCTACGGTATAAAATACCCGTCGGTAAAGAAGGCGTGAATTGTTGGCGAAATAAAAAAGTTTTAAGTTTACTGACAGAAAATTTTTCATCGGTAAATTTTTAAGGTAAACGTTGTCTTCTGCTTACCAAACAACGGTATTTTGGTTTACATTTAACTTACCCGAAAGCTCCTCCTTCCCCCTGCATCTTCTTCTTCATCTACTTCGTCTCTCCTCTCGTGCGATTTTCTTCTCTCTGATTTCTTTGTCGTGAACTCCTCTTCTACTCATCGACGTTTGTCTTCTCTAACCACTATCATCGTGTCCTTTGGTGGAGGTACTTTTGCAGCCATTGTCATCTTTTTTTTATATATTGGATGAAAGTTTGAGTATTTGATTACTTTCGTTTATTTGTGTATTCTGTGATTGGAAAACAATTTTAAAGTATAAATGTTAGTGAAGGAAGGGCCAAGACGTGATTTTGGTTGTGATGTTGGGATGAATTTATGACGCATGTTAGGTGTTTGATGAAATGTCTGTTATGTTGATGTTTACTGTATGAGAGTGTTCTGCGTAATTTAAATTGGTAGAAATCTATTCCTTTAAATGATGAGAGTGTTATAACTTTGATACAAGTCTGTATAATGAAAAAATGAATCATTCCTACATTGAAAAAATGATTTCAATTCTTTTTAATGGTTTAGTGTAATGTATTGGAGTGGAGTGGAGCTTACGAGGGAGTGGTATTTCGGCTATGAATTGGAAAACAAAAAAAAAAGCTTATTAAAAGTTAGGGTTTTGGTTTTAGCAAGTGGAGGAGGTATAAAAGAGAAGTTATTTGGCCAAGAAAACATCAAAAAGTTACTTTGAAACTATTTTCCATTATTCTTGATCAAGAGTTCACCATTCTCTGGAATATTCAATAAAATATGAATTTAAGGTTGAAATATGCCACCAAAGAGAAAACAGGATATAATGTGACTAAGATTTAGGTCACGACTTGGAGTCAGTTATTGTCTAGGGGAAACATCACATTCTGCAACTGCAACCGAATCAGATGTTATACCTTCAACTACTACACTTATAGATGAGGTATCACCTTCCGTACTTACTGCTACACCATCCATCACCCCTATACCGAAAGAGATATCAGGGGTAAACGATGCAGATGAAGAAGGCGATCTCCAGCCTGGAGCTGAGGGAGCTGGTGGAAGAACTTACATCACAATTGTTAACAATTTGTAAGTGAAAATATATGAAACACCGTATCTTTATAATTAAGTTATAGGTTTAGATTTAAAAAATGATATAAAATTAATTGTTTCAATATTAGGTTGATTCTATCTAGACCGTGCTAAAAAAATATGACATCCAAATTCAAGAAAAAGATTGATCTTGAGGGTTATATATGGAAGAATATCTCTCAAACGATAAAGGAATTTTATTATCAGGAGTTTGAGATTCAATATATATTTTTTTAATTTTTAATTAATTTTTATACATTAATTAGATAAATATTGTAGATTATACGTACATATTATATATTTTTCCTTTTGTTTCAGAAGGAATTTTTTGAGATTCTGAATTTGACGTGGTCATTTGTAAAGTATGGGAGAGACGAGCATGTACACATTATCGAAACTTTGTTTGTACGATACACAAGACTGATGTACGTCCGCCTTATATTTCTAAACAAATATGGAGTCGTTGGCAGCAATATTGGACATCACCTGAGACAATGTCCATTTCAGAGGATAATTCTACCAACAGATGTTAAGGGCTGGGGGAGAGAGTCTTTTCGTACATACTAAAGTATCTATTACCCAACACAAACATACAGAGAGAATTGTAAGTATTTATACTTTAATTTATATTCTGTTTTTTACTTTGGTGCACGTCAGTTTAATTTGATGTGTGAATTTTGGAATGAAAATATATGTATTATGGAGAATGATAATGTTATAAATGTCTGGTGCCATATATGATTGTATTTTTTAGTTATTTTCTTTGTTTAATAGGGGGTAAATATCATAAAAATAGAGAAAATTTTGCCGAAATTTTGACAAATTGTAGTTCACTTATAACATTTTCTTTTGATGCAAGAAAAGTCTAGGGGCACAAAGTCTATACCCCATCAGCACTTTTTGCACACGTACACAGTCACACTAAAAAGCATATCGGTGCGACCTTCGTCAACACCCGATGTAGAGAACTAAATGTATGTGAAATTTATACTTTAATATTAATGCTTAATAATTATCACTCACTAACATGAACATTGTCTTCTGATATGATCAAATACAAGAAAGCATTCAACGACAGTCTCAGCAGTTTGAAGATGTTGATGATAGTCAAACCTATCTTCATGCAGTGGGTGGTAGGGACCGTCATGGAAGGATATTCGGCTTAGGTTCATTTGCGAATACATATTATTCGCAATCCTCCACAACCAGTACAGTAGCATCTAGTAGGCGGTCCGCACCCAATAAAGTTCATAAGCTTCAGAGCACAATACAGACATTGACAACTCAGTTGCAACAGTCGATGAAGTATATAGATCAGCTCCGTAATGAGGTGGATGAGTTGAAGAGGAGGAGCAACACCTTATTGTAGTAGTTAAAGCATCCGCGGTCACCAAATAAATAGCGTACTTGTAGTCATTTCGTATGAATTAAATACTTATTATGTAAAAAATAATTTTTTATTATTAATTAAGATAATTTTTACTTTATATTATCAATCAACTTTCTATTTTAACAAATTAAATGTAGAAACAAATCAAATATTATCAACAGATAACTGATAACTATATAAATTATGCATCAACTAAACGATTGTTAAATAAAATTAAATGCAGGGAAATTTAAAAAATTTAGTAAATTTGTCGATAGAAAAACAAAGTTCGTTCGATTTACCGACGGAAAACTAATAACCGTCGGTAATGTTGGTCGTTAACTTACCGATGGAATAACCAATTTGGTCGATAAATTTATCGATAGACAAGATTTATGCGTCAGTAACTTTACGAACTGAAACAATCATTCCATCGCTAAACTTACCGACAATATAAAATAACTGTCGGTATATTCACCAACAGTAACACAAATTGTCTGTCGGTAAATTAGCGACGAAAAATCTGTGGTTCGTCGCAAATTATTATCTATGGCCATTTTTCCGATACCTTTATCTGTTGGTAAATTATGCCGTTAACCTAATGTCCGTTGCTAAACTCCATTTTTATTATAGTGATTACTCACTGTATCTGCTGTTTCTTATCCACTTTTATGGAGGACCCCGCACGTACAAATCCATGAAGACTCTAGAACTGGACGTCATAAGGCTGGCATCGCGATGACATTGAACCTGTGAGGCTTCAGTCCCATGACACGCGAATACATACGAATGGGTAGGTCGCCCAGCCCTTGCACGAGTCAATCAATCGTCCTGTCTTAGCCCGAGCTGTCGTGCACTAAGCGGCGATGTCCGATCGATCGGACCTATCACGATCTCTCACG
>JAOSBL010000003.1:28005876-28019458 GCA_027568915.1 Erythroxylum roraimae | reverse complement strand
CGGAACCCACCCAAACATTGGGCAGATCCATAAGCGGGGGCTACTCCCCTGTGGGCTTCGGAACCCACCCAAACCAGAACCATATTCATAATGGTTATGTTCTTCCTTTTTGCAACTCCATTCTGTTTTGGGCTGTAAGCAATTGTCAGTTGTCTCTGAATTCCATTTTCATCACAAAAGTTTGTGAACTCTTATGATCTAAACTCTCCCCCTCGATCAGTACGCAACTCTCTAATAGACTATTTTGTTTGCTTCTCAACATGGGCTTTGAAATATTTGAAAAATGTAAAAGCTTCTGATTTTTCTGTTAAGAAATAAACCCATGTTTTTCAACTAAAGTCATCGATGAAAGTGAGAAAGTACCTCTTTTGGCTATTAGAGACAGGTGTAATTGGTCCACAAATATCTGCATGCACTAACTGCAAAATTTGCGAAGCTCTCTATGTGCTTTTTTTTGGAAATGGGTCCCTCTTTTGCTTTTCAACCAAACAATCCCTACACACCTTCAAAGGAGACTTGAGTTGTGGCACGCCAATCACCATTTTTTTTAAGGATCTTCAGACCCTCAAAGCTTAGATGTCCATATTTGCAATGCCAAAGTTGTACCTTGTCTTTTAGGAACATGTTGAAACAGGTTGATACCATAGGCAGAGATACAACTTGCAATATGTACATTCTATTAGAAGACTTTTTTGTTTCCATGATCAAACCTCTCTAAGGATGATACACCTTGCATGTATCACGTTGAAATAGAATTGCAAGCCCTTTTCTTGAAGTTGGCCAATGCTTAACAAGTTGTTCTATAAATCTGGCATATAGAATACTTCTGTAATGATCTGTACTACTCCATTGACTTGCAATATTGCATTTCCTTTTCCTTGCACAGCCATTCTTAAATCGTCACCCAGCTTCACAAATTCCATGTAATTTTCAAAATCTGAAAAAACATTCCTTTTTTCCACACATATGATTGCTACACCCCGAATCAAGGAATCATTTTTCTTCTTTAGTAGCCTCCTTCGTATTCACATATGCCATTAATAACATCTCCTCTTGACCTTCTGCATAATTTGCTTCCTCCTCCCTACTTGGACACTCCCATTGAAAATGTCCCAATTTGCGAAAATTGTAGCATTCCACTGTGGCTTTGTTAAAGCTTTGTTTGCCTCTTGCACTACCTCTTCCTCGGAAGCTTCCACAACCTCGACCTCTTCCTGCAGCTTGATACGAGTGAAATCGAAAGAGAGAAGAGAAGAGGGAAGAAAATAGAAGAGAAGAAGAAAATTGAAAAGGGAAATGAGAGGGATCTAGATTTTCATTGCCCATTTCGTGAATCACAACGGCTTATAAGCAATTACAGATTGAACAACCGAATTCCTCTCTAACAGAAAATCTCTAACAGAAAATCCCTA
Source organism: Erythroxylum roraimae (assembly GCA_027568915.1). NCBI lineage: Eukaryota > Viridiplantae > Streptophyta > Magnoliopsida > Malpighiales > Erythroxylaceae > Erythroxylum > Erythroxylum roraimae. Next base: position 28,018,046 of record JAOSBL010000003.1, on the reverse strand, counting down.
GTATTTCATTCAGATCACAATCCCTAACAAACAAAATGAAAATAAGAAATGCATATCAGAAATATAACTAAAAGAAATACTTAAACGGCGTCGTCTGGTACCTACTAGTCCCAGACCCTAAACGCAGCGTTTAAAACTTGAATTTTCCCTCGCACCACAGCTTCATCTCCTTGAGTTATCTCCAAAGCCTATTCTTCTTCATTGTGAAAACCCATATGTTGTTCATGCACAAGGAGACTGCTCTGCAACTCATCAATGGTTAGAGTGCTTGTATCCTTTGACTCCTCAATGGAACATACAACGTAATTGACCTTAGGAGTCATAGATCCCAAAATCTTCTCAACAACAGCTTGATCTCCTTTATCCTCACCATTTGCTTTCATCTTGTTAGCTATGGTAAGGGTTCGAGCAAAATACTCATTCAAGGATTATCCAATCTTCATGTGGAGAATTTCAAACTTCCTCTGGAGAGCTTATAATTGTGCCCATTTGACTTGAGTTGTACCTTGATATTTCTGCTTCATTGAATCTCATATACTCTTTGTTGTATCCTTGTTGAGAATTGTCTCCAGGATTGTACGACCTAATGCCTGGAACAAATAGTTCTTTGTTTTCATGTCTTTCAACTTCTGATCTGTAATGTTCTTCTTCTTTGTATCTGTGAGAGCCTCACTTTCTACTACTGTAGGAATCCCATCCTCCACCAATTCCCAGTATTCTTTTGACCTCAAGAAGTTTTCCATAAGCATTGGCGGCGATCATAATGGCCATCAAACTTTGGAGCTCTTGGTTGCACAAAAGAGCTCTCTATCGCCATTCTTCTATTTCTTCTCACATAGAAGGCTGCAGCTTCTATTGATCAAGCCTCGTGGGAGGCTCTGATACCAAATGTTCTCTGTCAAAAGTTTATGAATAGAAGAAACGTGGAAGAATGATATTGATCTCTCAACTAGCAAAGTGGGCTATTAAATAGCCTTATAGACGTAATTGAATAAAAAAAATCAGAAAATAATCTCAACCATACCTACACCGAGAAGATCCACTTAAATAGTAAAGAATCCCTTTGAAACAGAGATTTTATTAATAGCTCCTAAAGAGAAGGACAAAATAAAAACTAACAGTGAATGCGACGGCAACAAAGCTTTTGCATAGTAACTGATTCGAGAAATGCGTACAAGGCAGAGGACGATGATTCAAAAGAACTGCCACGTTTGTTCACTTAACACTCTGGGAAATCTTTTTTATTAATACACTCAAAACAAATATTGAATATATTCATTAAATAAAAATAAAAATAACAAATCAATAATTAAAAAACTCAACCTACTCAGCTAATTTAACCATAAAAATCTGAAATAATCTAATTTTATTGTTCGGTTTTTAATTTTTATGTTCGATTTATTTTAATAAATCTTGATGTTAAAAACTGATCAATTTATTAATTAATCGGTCAATTTTTGTAAATTAATAAATTTTTATTAACCACAACGAGTTAAATAATTTTCATTGAATAATATTTTTTTTAATTAAACTTTAAATCTTCAATAAGTAAGAACAATCTATTTTAATCATTTTTAAAATTTTTAAAATTTACTTAATCTTTATCCAGTTTTATTACAATGGTTTAATCTTTTAAATATTAAAATTATTGTCTTATTCATTTAATATTAGTTTGGTTTTTAAAATTCTTGGAGCAACTTTACCCTAATGTACCAGTTGCTTTTTTATGACCAAAAGGTCACAGTTTCAAGTTACGGAAATAACTTTTTTGTAAAATACAAAGGAAAGGTCGCGTACAATTGATGTCTCTTCCTATATCTTCTCAAAGCGGAGAGCCTTGTACATTAGGATGTTGTTGTTGATGATGTTTTTAAAACTTTGAAAAAAAAACTATAATGAGAAATAAAAATAAACATTTTATTTTTACATTGATAATATTAATATAATTAAATTAATTTTCTTAGCTTTCTGAATTTAATTAAAACTCATAATATGTTAAAATTTTGACTCTTTTAGACTAGTATTTTAATTTAGGGTTAATTACTAAAAAAGCTCAAACTTTTGTCAATTTTGTAATTATAGCCCGAATTTTAAAAAGTAATAATAAAATGCTGAAATTTTCAATTTTTTTCAATTCTAACTCAAACTTCAAAAAGTGCCAATAAAATATTCAAACTTTCAATTTTCTTCAATTATAGCCCGACGTTACCTATTGTTCTTCCAACGTCCTCAACTATTTGTTTTTTTGTTTGTTCTTCTGATGTTCCAAATTACTCTCGCATTACAGTGTATTGCACAGCAAGCTTTTTGTTTTTAGTTAATTCTCCTTATGCCCTTACTGTGAGGGAGTCGAGGCTGCGTAATATGAAAATCGAAGGGTGAGAGTGTCGAGAGAACAAATTGAAAACTAAGGGAAAAATTGAAATCAAAACGTAAGGTCGTTGGGGTTGTGTAATCTGATTTAGATTATTTTTAAACAACGATATTGTTTTAATTATATGATTAAACAATGTCGTTTCATTAATCTTCATTTGTTGTGTTAATTTTGGCTGATGTAGTTAAGGTTAAATGATGTTATTTCATTAATCTTTATTTATTGTGTTAATTTTGGCTGATATGTATTAATAGTTAAAGTTTCTGAAACACTTGGTAAGACACGTCAGCATATTTAACATAAACACTAATGTCGGGCTAGAATTGAAAAAATTTGAAAATTTGAGTATTTTATTGCTACTTTTTGAAGTTAGGGTTAAAATTGAAAATTTTTAAAAATTTGGATGTTTTATTTCTACTTTTTAAAGTTTGAGGTATAATTAAAAAATTAAAAAAAATTTGACATTTTTTTATTAACCCTTTAATTTATGGTCTAGAAGAATCTAGATTCTAGAGTATACTGATTATTTGGATACGTGGAGAGCATTAGGAATGGAGCTCCATGACCCATCGGCACTTCAATTAAACCCGAATGTATCGGAAACCCCTCTCTGTGTCCGAATACTTGCTAAGACTCAAAACGAGCGTTATTGAAAGTTGAAACTCCTGATCTAGAGCTCTCTCACATTCATTTTTCCAGTGAAAAATGACCAAGGACTCCATGCCACGGCCATGGTTCCTCGACTTAGTGCCTTTAATGGTGGTTCTTCTAATTGCAGCTCATGTCCTTGCTCTGGTACTCCCAATCACTCTGGTTGCTGTTTGATCCTTGCTGTTTGAATTTACTGTGTTTCTGTTCTTGTGTTAGGTCTACTGGATTTACCGATTAGCCACTGATAAACAACCCCAGAGGAGAAAGGCGCATTGAGGATTTCAGGGTTTTGTAAAGTTCCTTTCTAATTTTTTGTTTCCCTAGTCTTCTGTTCTTTTTGTGCTTTACATGATTTGGAAAGGTGAAATGCTGCAAAGCTGTTTAGCTTGTTTACTTGTTCTCACAATTTGGCTGATACAGTTCCAATGTTTTTGGTTTAGAGTTATTGGGTTTGTCTCATTTGTTGCACTCTTTAGGAATTCCCCTAAAATCTGGAAATAACGTCTTAGTAGATGTGCATTTTTTGGAATATCGTTCGTTCGTTTTACTTGTTGCATGCGTAAGAATGAGGGTAGTAATATTAGTGCAGACGTGGTATTTTGCTGCTTCGACTTTTATAAGAAGTATACTCGTTGATTCTATACATTGGATGTTGTTCATATTCTACTTTTCTTTTCTGGATCCCATTTCTATTCATTAGGTCTTCTACTGAGTTTCAGAAACTATAGGAATGAAGATGTGTTTGAAGGCTCGATACTAGGCATATTCTATTAGCTAGTGATAGTGCATCCTTTATCAAAAAATTCATTTTCAGTTTATAATAATCTAAATTCATAGCCTTCATAGTATTTCATCAATATTAGTGTAATTGAACAAACATTGAATAAGATAGCATCTAGTGGCACTTATAGGAGAAGGTTGCACTCGCCATGGGATTTGTTATGAGTCCAAAATTGTTGGTGACCTCACAATCATATTGTGAAGGTTCATTGGCAATATTGAAATTTAGTTTTGTGCAAAAGATGGAAAATTTATTCTTTAAGTCTGGTTGAAGTTGACACAGTGCCTGATCTTCATTGCCTCCGTTTTCTAATTTTCAATATTCCCACATGTAATAGATACATTCGTGAGGGCCAATATTCAATCTGTGTGACTATATTATTGATTTGGCACCTGCTCCATATCAAAGAGAAAATGATGATATGAATGTAAGGGGTTGATTTAATTGATCTTGACTGATTTAAGATTAGGGCCTAACTCAGTTGAAGAGAAGCTAATACATAATTTATCCGTATGTCTTTCTTTTTTAACCATGAAGTTGACTACTGTTGTACAGGTATGCTTGTGTTATTAGATTAAGCTGAATTTACTCATAGTTTTATGCGTTATTTTTCTGCATGACATTGTCTTTCCAAAGTGTACATTGCCAATCCTTTCTCCCTTAGGGAAGGTGGTTCTTCATCCACCTTCAGTTGCGTTCTGAGATGTGAAATTGTTGTTACGTTTTGAAAACATTGCTCAAAATCTTCAAAATTTGTTGTGTACTACCCACATTGTAACAGAGACCTTGTGGGTGATTATGTTTTTGCCTCAATATATTTTATGAATAATGCATTTTGGGTAGTAGACTTATATATTTTGGACTGCGCTGACTGACACATTATTCATCCCAGTTAGTGACTTATTTCTTTTTCAGCTGTTGATTATAAGGCTTAGTTTCTATGCCTTTGTATATTTGCACCTCTTCTTTCATACTTCTAAGATTCCATTTCTGCAAGTTAATATTTTTGTTTTGCAAATGAGTTTCTTGTCTTAGCAAACGATGGGCTGGTACTAATTGTTGTGGCCTTTACTTGCAGGTAATTGTTTGATAGATTTGCCCGATAGCAGAGTTGCGGTTAGAGTTTTTGACTGATCATGTAAGTGATGACAAGAGACTGGAATTTACTTTTATTTGTATATCTTCTACCATGTCATTCATCCCAGCTCCATAGAAGCAAGGATTTGGTGTGATATCTGACCAGTAGTTACTCATGTTCTCAGCTCATACCATCCGTCGCTTGAACTTGGTTTGGTAAAATCATGCTTATTGTACTTCTTATCTTGTTGTTGGACTGCAGAAACATAACTTAAGCAGGTTGTTCATCATTCTTTGAGCATATACAAGATGAAACTTTGCTCAAATTAGATTCTACTGGTGGTAGTTTGTACAATAAGAAATACCAATAGAGCTGTTATTCTTTTTCAACTCTCAAGTCTCAACTAATAAAATTTAATCGGGAGGAATGTTGTTTTTAATGATTAAAAAATTTAATTACTTCGACTGAAAAATATTGAACATATAATTTTTCGGTTTGATTTATTTGTTAAAAATTGATCAGTTTATTAATTAATTAGTTAATAATTTTTACAAAATAAATAAATAAATAAATTTATATTTATCAATATCTTTTATTAATTAAACTTAAAATTTTTAATTGATAATATAATTTTTCATTTATATTTTAAATTTTTTAATTTTATTTAGTCTAATTTAACTTTTTAGTTAAAACACGGTTGTTTTCATCGTTGCTTTTGAGTTTTGACTTTCTCTCAAACGATCATTTGGTTTAGTTTGTTTCGTTATTTGTTAAGAAAATCTTCAAACATCAATATAACGGACGTACGCAAGCATCATCCTCAGAACAATAACTAGATTTACCTATTTGGCAGTATCACACTGCTCCTATCTAAGCATTGAAGTATGAATCAGCAGGTGATCCGCATAATAACTCATTTGTCTTCAGTACACTAGATTAGAGTGCCAATACATAATGGTTGTTCTTTAATTTATTCGACGGCGTGGTCCACAACTTAGAATATTTCTAATATGCAATGTAATGAGGTTAGGCGTGATGTTTAGAAGGATTGCATCATTAACTGCGCTTAGGCAGTGATTTCGCTCCACGTGTCGCCATCAACGGCTGTCAAACTCAAGATCCGTTATCCCCAATCCCTGTATCTGCCATCGCAATTCTTCGCTGTCTACACCCTATTGTCCAGTTTAATGCTAACTACACCCCTCACTATTTTTCAATTTTACATATGAACCACTTTTTCTTTTTTTCTTTTTGGTTAAAAGAGATATTATGAAAAATAAAAAGAAATAGAGAATAAAGGGAGGTAAAAAGGAAAAAAGAGAATGTAGATTCCTATTCTGACTTAAAAGACTTATCCGAGTTATGGTGGATGCTTCGCAGACCAATCTTCACCGTACACTCAAACAACTTTAAGAAATTAATGTCAAAAATTCACAACTCAAATAATATTATAATTAAGGGTTGTCCTATTTAAAACACAAGTAGTTTTAAAATATTATGTGGCTTTTTATTCTTCTTATATATGATAAAAACTTAACCGATTTAACTAATTTAATCGTAAAATTTCAAACTAATTTTATGGTTCAATTTTTAATTTTTTTGATTTATTTTAATAATTTTAATTATTAAAAAACAATAATTAGAGTTAAAAATCAACGATAATCGGTATTACTTAATTAGTTAAATTTTATAAATCAACAATTTTTAAACTAAAACGAATCAATTAATGTTATTTAATAATATCATTTTTAATTAAATTTTAGGTAAGAATAATATTTTTAATTATTTAATTTTATTTAATATTTAATTAATTTTATAATAATTTAATACCAATTAACTTGAAATTATCTTATTAGCTTATCCTGCGCTTCAATTTTTAAAATATTTTGACGTACTATAGTAGCATTTAAATGGTTCATCACAAATACAAAGAAAAAGAAAGTAGGTCGTAACGGGCTCTTTTGTAGTTTCCGGGTCGGCTTAGGGTCAATATTGACCATCCATCCCATTTTTCAATTTATTAACGCTCGCTTATATTATTCTATCTCACTAACATTCAGTGGCATCATCAGTTTGCAACGCTCAGGTATTAAGAGTCCCAACGGCGACGGAGAGTGTTTTCCGCTTGTAAACAACTCTCCATTGTCGCAGTTCATCAAGCATGTGTCCAACGAAGCAAAAACACCGCAGCTCCGTGGCGGAGACCGCCGCTTCAAGATCCACCACCACCTGCTCCGCAACCACCAGCACTTCCGCATCTGCCGTGCCGGACTGGATCTCAGAGTCGATCAACGGTGGATCTCTCCGCCACGTTGATCTGCAAAATGGTACCAACGGGTGGGCTTCTCCTCCCGGCGATGTGTTCCATGTACGATCAGCAAACTATTTCTCCAAACGCCAGAAAGCCCCCGCCGGCGACTACTTATTGTCGCCTGCCGGAATGGATTGGCTCAAGTCGACGACGAAACTCGAGAACGTACTGGGTCGTCCCGATAATCGCGTAGCTCAAGCGCTGAGAAACGCGCAATCGCAAGGGAAGTCCATGAAGAGCTTTATTTTCGCTGTAAATCTTCAAGTCCCGGGTAAAGACATGCACAGTGCTGTTTTTTACTACGGGACTGAGGATCCGATACCTCAAGGGTCGTTGTTATACAGATTCATCAACGAGGACGATGCATTTAGGAACCAGCGATTTAAGATTGTGAATCGTATCGTAAAAGGGCCGTGGATTGTGCGTAAAGCTGTGGGGAGCTACAGTGCGTGCTTGTTGGGTAAAGCTTTGTCGTGCAGTTATCACCGAGGACCCAATTATTTTGAGATTGATGTTGATATTGGGAGTTCGGCGATAGCAAGCACGATCCTGCATTTGGCATTAGGGTGCGTGACCCATGTGACCATTGATATGGGGTTTGTGGTGGAGGCGCAGGCGGAAGAAGAATTGCCGGAGAAATTGATCGGCGCCGTTAGGGTTTGCCAAATGGAGATGTCGTCGGCGAAGGTTGTAGACGCTCCGAGTGTGCCAGTGGTGCGTGGTTCGAGCCTGTCTAGGGTTGAGCATCATGAGTCCGGTGATGACGATTAAGAATGTTATTTTATTTTGTCTTTTCTTTAATAATTCGGCCTAAAAGTTCAAAGCTTTGTTAGTGTTGGTTGGTTGTGAATTGGTCCCTCTCGTGGGGATTGAAATGGTTGTAGATAATAACAATGAGACAATCTGTCTCCTTTTCTTTATTTGATATAGTTTTGTTTGCACTCGTTTTTGGTATAGTCCCTGGGAATAGTTGAATTATGCTCCATAATGGTTAAGGGAACATGGTTGACAAGTAGTGAAGTTGGTTGGAAGAGACATTAAAGGCTAAACCTTAATAAGAGGCTCATATTGTGTGCTCAGATGGTAGGTGGGGACGTACTTTTAAATGGTTTTGTGTCTAGACTCTAGATACATTATGAATGAGTCGAGATGTTTTCAGTCGGTCGGCGATGGAGTTGATGGGGCGGACACAAACTATTTAAGACTTCATCAATGGTAATTCTGATTTCTGAGCTTCAATGGAGAGGCATGAGATCCTCTGTTTCTTTTATTCAGTAAATTTGTGGATGGCACACAATGGCACAAGCTTGGAACTGAGCAAAAGCAATGGCCCAGGCTTGGAACTGAACAAAAGAAATAGAGGATGTGATGATGTGATCCCCCGCGGAGATGGAAGACAAATCCGTACGCAAACGATCACCGGTGGACTTTGTCTTGATACTGTTGTCGTTATCATGTACTTGGGACGGTCAGAAGTGTAGTGTTATGGGTGGTTGCAAGGACGGGAAAAAGTGCTTCTACAATAATGTGTCAAAGGCAGTCATTGGGAGGCCCCAGGCTTGTACGAGTGACTATGACAGGTGCTTTTCTGATGGAATTGGTGTGTAACTGACGAGTTGAGGAACGCTATTATTTCCAATGTTTCCTACAGGCGAGTGACTATAGTTAGCATTGATCTGTTATGATTCTTCTGGTTTCAGTTCTTTATGTCATCTTCAGTTTAAGGTTCATTTTGGGATAAATTTCGTTGTTATTCTAATTTCTTGAGTTTTAATCCGAAATCTCTGAATGACAACGCCAAAGTTCATGTTATACCTATGAATGAGAATCCAGCCATAATCTAAGTTCATGTTATACCTATGAATGAGAATCCAGCCATAATCTTCTTTGAGCCACCAACCCCAACTGGAAGCTGCGTTATGAGGAGCATGTGCAAGGATCTTCCAGTTGTTAGGCTTTTTTAAAGAATTCCACTTTCTGTTCTCCGTTTGCTTGCTTAGTTTATTTGGATTGGCTTGTCATATCTACTTTTTACATCTTCATGAGCACAAAATTCCAACTTTGGTACGCAGGCCCTACGATTTCTTTATGTTGTTTATTTACCAATACAAGTCAATAATGTATAGTATAGTTGATGAAGATGATGGTATAGCAGTACAGATCAGCGAAGTTTCGTCTTTTTGAGAAGCAGCAGTTTTTTTTGTTTGTAATGTATCAAATCACAAGGATTTTGCCCCTAGAGAGAGAGGAGTTATAACTTATAATAGGGCATCATGATGATGCACTTGTTTTGGGAAACAAAGTCTACACTGCATGTATGTTTCTTGTTTCCAAGATGTGGAAGGGCTATGTGTTTGCTTCATTCAATACAAAATGCAACATCTTGCTTTGCGTGTCCCCTCTTTAATTATGGTTTAGTGAGCCACGAGTTAGTTACATAGAAACCTGTAGCCTGCCATTGGTTCAATAAAAGCCATGCCGTCCAAAACATGAAAACAAAGCAAAAACCAAGGTCCCAGATCCATTCGCTTCTACATCTGTAATCTGCTGACTTGTCCCTGAGCTTGTGGAGACTGGTAGTTTGTTCTTGTAGAACCAGGTTTAGTCAAATGACCTTGTCTTGATTTTCTTTTATTAAGGTCCTACACCGAGAAAGAAAAATAGATAGCACGAAGTCAATCGGTAATTTTAAAAATTTTAAAAATTAAAATAATAAATTTCAGAAAATATAAGTATTATGAATATTGTATGTGAATAAATTAAAATAGTGTTGATAAAATAATAACATCCAAGTAGAAGCTGCTGAGAAGTGAGGCTTACTACTTCAAATTAATAGATAAGTTATTTTTGATAAAATAATTATTTATACAATGATTTAATACAATCAAATAAATTCAATTTAAATTGATAATTAAAATAACTATAATAAATTACAATAAAATAAAATCACTTTAAGTTAATGATTTAATATTATTATAATGAACGATTAATTTTGATTATATTTAATCGATTAAACTAAATTATTATATTAGTAACATTTTATTGGTTCATATAATTTTCATGTCATGTGTTTAACAGAAGTTTAAGAGATTTTTTTAATTAAAAATATAATTTATTTTGAAAATTTTAAAGATTAATTTTTCTATATTATTTAAAAATAAAACGTCTTATTTTTCTTTATTATGGGGAATGTAAAACTAGTGGGAGTTTGGAGGGTTTGGGCCAAGTTCTTACAGGCTTACGGGTTTCTAAGAAGGGGTTATAGCCATAGCATCGCGAATCACATCGTAGAGGTGCGGTGTTTTCTAGTCCAATATTGCAGAATAATGGTAAACGGATGAACATTTTCTAGTTTTTCACTTAATGCTGTTTTTTTATTTTAGTTTTTAAATATTAAAATTAATATTTTAAGAACTGGACCGAAAATTAAATTTATAAGATAAGCAATTTAAGATTTAAAAGTTCAACGGTATCAGAAAATTGAATAATTTGAAATATGATTAAAGAATATCGTCTTTATCCATTTAAAAAACTAGAATTTTAATCGAAAAATGTGACCATTAAATAAAAATTAATAGATTTATTTTAATTTATAAAAAATATAGTCGTTTATAAAAATGATCGATTAATTAATAAATTTTTTATTTTTTAACAATAAGAATTCTTAAAATAAAACGAATCTAAAAATTAACTAATTTATGATTTTTATGGTGGTTTGATTTTTTAATCATTAATCAAAATAATTCAGTCATTAAAATTTATTAATCTCTTTGTGTTAAAAACTTTTATTCATGTTCTTATCAAAAATCTTAAATAGAATTCAACTTGAAGATTAAATAATATGTGTCTAATTTAAATTTCACATTAATTTTTTAATTATATATGTTCCTAAGTTGTTTGTACAATGTCACTTGGACTTCATCCACTAACAACTTTTACAAATGTTCTTTCTTCCAGACTACCCAAACCTGACTATATTGGCTGACAACTTCGTTTCACCAAGTAAGCATAATTTTACTACACTGTTTCCTGGTGGGACTGAGTTTCTAACTGTGTTTTTCGGATCAATAACTCAAGCGGTATGCAGATTTGTGTTGCAGTTTTCCTCTCCTCTCCTACTGAATTCATGCCAAAAGTATAGAATATTCTCAATTATGGTGTTTGGAAGGTTTCAAAAACACCAGAATCTTTATTCAGATCTTTGAAACTTTGGAAAGTCAAAGAACTAATCATACACAAGAGGCTTTCAGCAGCTGATGAGTTACATTTCAGACAGTTGGAGAAAATTCAAGTCAGACAAGACGGCCCAAATTTTCAATAATTAGGTGGAGTCAAAGTCTTCTACTCCTATTTTCCAGGGAAGTTCACATTCCTGTTAAATGGAATTGAGATACATTTTGGGTTACTAACATTTTTTTCCAGTAGATGTCAATGGCATCATTCCACCTGCTCTTTCATTGCCTTGTAATTTTCTCTTGTTGTTGGACCAAGTTGTTCATTTCTGAAGCGAGAAAGGTAACAAATTCTCATCCCCAGCTAGCGCAGAAGACTCTGCCTCATCCAGCTTCAATCTGTACAGCTCCCGTTAAAGGTAAGATTTTGTGATCTTGAAACCTGAAACTCTTGACCTTTCTGTGAAGGGAATCAGTTTGTCTTGTAAAGATCTCTGCTTTTTGTGGCTTTAGTATGCTAAGATAGTGTTTTTGATGGATCTTATTCCAGGTAAACCATTAAAGGGACTAAGAATAACCCACAGGTATGGACCCTGTTCACCACTTGGCCGAAGCAACCCATCCCTGTACTATCATCAAATGCTGGTGCAAGATCAATACAGAGTGAGCTCTATCAATTCCATAAAGTCGAACAAGTATTCTCTCGATGATATTCTGGAAGAAAAGGCAAGGCTGCCCGTTTCTGGCCGCTCAATTGGTGCAGGAAACTACGTTGTCACAGTTGGTCTCGGCACCCCAAAACA
>JAOSBL010000003.1:27949513-27965517 GCA_027568915.1 Erythroxylum roraimae | reverse complement strand
ATGGTTAATCCTTCCTAGGTTTAGCTGCTCTCCCAGCATCTGTCTTATTTCTGCTATTTGATCGGATAAGTTTGCCATGGATGTTTCTAAGGTAGTAAGTCGGTCTTCGTAATTGGCGGCCATGAAGGAATCTGGCTCTAATACCAACTGACGCAGAATGGAAGTTACGAATGGAACAAGAACATTTAGACTCCGTTCAGGAGCTTAATCAATGTCGTTTGATTGGACGAAAAGATGAACAAGAGCGACCAGCTATCTTGAAAGAAGGCAAAGCCAAATTCTGGAATGAAAATAAAATAATCGTCTGCGGAAAACATCAATAAGGCCTATTTATAATAGCCAACAACCCTAATCCGAAACCTGACAAGATTCGGAAAATAAAAGACAGAAAAATAGCAAAATAATCTTTAAAAAAAACAAACGCAAAATTAGGCCCCTAATTTAGGCCTTGTTTCGCATCCTGCCGCAAATCTTGCTGCGGTCAGGATCTTCCATGTAATCCAAAGCCAGCTGGTCCGCATCAAAACTTCTTGTTTCAAATCAGTAAATTATAGGCAGCATGGAGTGGACAAGTCAATAGCCTCTCCCTGTACCAGATCAACTGACCTCAATGACAATGTCTAATTCCTACGAATGGTGGCCACAATATCAAATAATGTTCTTATCAATGAAGGTATGCGAGAGGTGGGCAAACTTGACAGTAAACAAAGAAACTAGAAGGACATTACTCATCTTAGATTGTGTTGACTGTTAATTAAATTTTGTTAATTAATGTTGCTCGAATTTGCAGCTGGAAATTGTTGTTAGTAAACTTGTGTTACTGGATAGATTAGCTAGCTCTATAAGGTCTCTCCGTAAGAAGGTTGTATAGAATATGGTGGTTATGTTTGCTGTAATGAATTAGATTGTAAGGAATTGTTGTAGGTTCCATTTGAATTCCTTTTGGTAGCTAAGAGATTTATGCTTAGTAATCTCTAGTTATGTACATAACATTTTATTATTTATATAAAGTCTTATTGATTTATCAAAAAAAAAGTCATTCACATTAAGCTTTCAATATAGATGGCAAATTAACAAGGTGTCATAGAGACACGGATAAAGGCAAACTTTGAAATAACTAATAAGATTACTCTTTTATAACTAAAAGGTCATGAATTCTAATAACAAAAATAACTTCTGCATAAAATATATATATATAAAAATTATGTACATGACTCTTGTGGGAAGATAAGGATGATGGTTGAAGAGAGCATATGTTGTGTTTTTCTTATTTTTCTTACAAACTAACGTAGTTGAGAAACAAGAAAGGCAAATTTTTAGACTGAAGTGATCCATCTAAAGGGCTCTTCTTTCCTATTTTTACTTGTTATTAGCTCTGTTACTCTCCCATGACCATTATACAACAAAACATCCTTAAATTTACATAAAATAAAAAAGGAATTGGTTGTACTCTTCCTAGACTTTGATCATAACATTCAACTTTCATCTACATGTTTAGATTTTACTATGCTTCGAGTTGGCATTATCGAGACTACGAGACTTAAAGTTTGTAGTATAAAAATCTGGGATTAGTCGGCCATGTTTGACCAACCTTGATCAGCCTGTGACTTCACAAACTCGGCCAACAGCTTTATCTCTTCATCCTGTAACCGGGGTCCGAACGTGCACTGCCCTCTCGGAGTGCATTTCTCACCAAATCCCTGGATTGAATTAAGTTCTTAAATCGCCATAGAAGAGGAAAAGAAAAAAAGGCATGAAAGCAGAGTGACCTTACTGGCATTCTTCCCTTGCCAAAATAGGTAATGCGATATATCTCCTCTTCTGTGTCTACCCCATTTCTGTAATTGCAATCAACCAACCAGAATTTACTTTGAAGCTACTAAAATTACAACTTCTTAATTCGTTTAGCTGCAAAAATCTTAAAGAATTCTGTAAAAAGAACCAACTTTCATATATTAGTGATGTGTGTTCATGTGTTCTTTATTAAACAGCTGGGCAGAAACAGATTGCCTTCCCTCTTTAGTCTTTGTTACTTCACTGGTTTATATCACTAGCATTAGAACACTATGGACATTAATCTCATATAACTGAAGAACCTAACTCAACTCAAGCAGATTGCACATCCCAGAAATCCATATACCTGATTATCCAAATTTGCGGGATCCAAATTTCTATCTAGTACTTGTAAGTTTACCTCTGTAGGTCTTTTGTAAAGAGTGTTGCTCCCTGAAATTATTAGTAAGTTCTGATCAGAAAGAGTTGATAGAACTTAGAAGGGACAAGTAAAGAACTCCACAGAACAAGCAAAGAAAGACTCACCGGCTGAATAATATTTCCGCCAGCATCATGACAGCCTATGCAAGCACGTCGAAACAACGCAGTTCCCTTTTCTATGCCAGAGACTTGTGCCAGGGACACTGCATATTCATCATTCTAATTAACAAACTAAACAAAATCAACTAAAAATAATATACTGGTTCAAGTCATGCTACTAAATAGATCTTTAGATACCTGATTCATTGTGGACTAACTGTTTATTTTTAAGTTTGCTACAATCAAGCTCTATCTTAGGAGCATAAATTAGAGAATTCCTGTGGAGATCTGAACTGTGAAGTTAATATTTTCACGGTTCATGGTTGAGAAAAAGTGTAGTGCATGGTTGTTTCTATAATACCGTCCGGTATAGCAAAATGCATCTACAGTTCACTAAGTAATAGTGCTTCAGTTAAATCATTAATGGCACAACGAGAACCAGGTGGAAGAAGAGGAGGGCATTTTCGGGATTAGGAGTTCCGTCAATTTAGTGTGTGATGGATAATGAGTCACTTACCTGGAACATTGCAGATGGGAGATAATGCTACGATGGCAGCCATTAGAGGAGGAATCAAGCCCTTGACAAGCTTTACTCGTTTCTGAACTTCCACTTGCACATCTTTTCCCTTTAATTTGAACATTCCTCATCTTCTTAGAGGCCTGAAGTGTTACACACAAGCTACTAGAGACTAAGAAAAGGAAGAAATAGAACAGATGTACCTTTGTGAAGAGGGAATTGGTTATATAGCCTCCACAGCCACAGTTCACGCATAAGATCCGCATCTTGGTCTCTGATTTGCGGGGACAGTGACTATAGTTTTGGTAAAAATAAGCGAAGCAGCACAGTAGATGCTGGTCTTTGAGTCAGCTAAGCATGGATTACAGTCCCAAGAACTTCTTAAAGCGTATAAAAAGGATGGCAACGGGCTCAGTCCCTCGTTGACAGAGATAAAGACGACAATGATCAAGGTCAGGCCTAAGGCCCAATCAATTTAAGGCAACCTGAGCCCAAGCTAAATCCGGTCACATTTGTACAAAATAATGTTATCTTTCCTTGAAATATAGGGCCCGAGCAACTTGAGTCGGAACCCAGAGCCTTGAGCCGGGCCTGGGCCTATTTGCCATCCTAGATAGGGATGATATTGAGTTATAACTTTCCTTAATTCTAGCTTAATTTGAAATTTTTTTATAAAGATTTGAGGTTTAAGTGGAGTTTAAGTTTCAACTTAATCGAAATTGAGAAGTATGAAGTTAGTATAGTTTCAAATTAAGTTTGATTATTTTCAAATTAAATTAAATTATATTTTAATTTACACTTAATATGTTTGGATTTTGGATTGGGTCGAATTAGGCTGTACATTCCAAATTCAAACTCGGCTATGTTCGTTAATCGGATCGAACATAAATGACATTTTTATTTGTGATTATTTTATATTTTTGTTTAAATATAATTTAAAATTTTTAAATTAAATTAATCATTAATCAATTTTTAATTATTAAATAACATAATAGATCAAATTAAATTAAATCTTTTAAATTTGAATTTAATTATGAGTTCAATTTTTTTTGAAACTGAATTTAATTATTGGGATAATCCTGCATCCTAAATTAAAGTGTCCAATAAAAAATCAGGCGATATGTCCTAACTATGCTTAGTTGGATATTTAGTAGCTGATTTAGTATCGGATTCATTCTTTGAGTTATAAAGTGTAATGAATGATATATATTTTTAAATAGTAACTAAATCAGTAAATCTAATTTGTATATTTAAAAAGCGTGCTTAAGCTCAAAGTCATGTTTAATTCAATCAAAGTAGTCTGGTTGTCCTAAACTCCTGTTTATTATCGGAAGCAACTTAGTTCCGATATCTTTGGCACATAAGTTCGGTCGGAAAATCTAAAGCAGAAAATTGGTTAAAGGCTATTTTGTTCCCACGCCTACGAAATCTAGAAAAAGGTACTGTCCTAACTCCTAAGAAGAGTCGTACGGTTTTATCTGTTACGGAAAAGGTATTCAATAATCTGCTGTTTCCCATCCACATATAACTCCTTCTTCTTACTGACGTGGGAGCCTTCGATTGGGCAGCGTTTCAGATCGTCCAATCCTAGTACGTGTATAGGAACAAGTTCATAAATCATACCGCTGAAGCTAAAATTAAGGTCGAACGACTAATGCGTGTAGGATTAGAAAATTGAATCCCTAATCCCCAAATTCGTTGTTGTTTACCACTTTATTTCGGGCTTTGAATTGCCCAAATCGCCCATCAAGGAAATCCTAATCTTCAGTGATCAGGGCCTTTTGATCGAGCGATTAAAATGGTGGTGTTACTAGAAGAGATAGTGCAATCTGTGGAACAATGGCTGAATTTGATCAGAAAGCAACCGCAACCATATGTGGATCCGAATTTGGACCCTGTGCTGCTGGTACCGGGAATCGCGGGTTCGATTCTGAAGGCAGTGGATGATGAGAATGGTCACGAGGAGAGAATTTGGGTTCGGATTCTTGAGGCTGATTATAAGTTTCGGGACAAGCTCTGGTCTCGCTTCGATCCTTCTACTGGTAACAAACTAAGTACTTAGTTTTAGTTTTAATTATGACATGTTAAGGCGAGGTAGAAAAAGATTGATAAATGAGAAACAGACGTATGTTTTTGTGTTCTACCCAAATTGTATTTGATTTTTAAAATGTTTCTTCTTTTGTGCGAACAAAAACAGGTAAATCAATTTCTTTGGACCAGAAATCAAGAATTGTGGTTCCTGAGGACAGACATGGGTTGTATGCAATTGATGTTTTGGATCCTGACTTGGTACTTATTTTTATTTTTGCTTCATGTCATGTTTTATTTGTTTCTTCAATTTGGACTATTAGTTGTTATCAAAGAGTTGAAGTAAAAAATTTATACTTGAGACAATAGACATGCATCCATTTGTTTTGTTGATTGTGACAGTACATGAACCATTTTTCCTTGTGTCGTTTGATGAATTCTGTTCAGTTATTTCTTATGGATCTCTGATAAGTTGTTGTGCACGCAGATCATAGGGCGTGAATGTGTTTATTACTTCCACGATATGATCGTTGAAATGATCAAGTGGGGTTTTCAAGAGGGGAAAACCCTGTTTGGTTTTGGGTATGATTTCCGCCAAAGCAATAGGTACATACCACTGCAAATTCTTCCCTCATTGTTGCTTTGTGTAGACTATTTTCTTTGCAATGGATCCTGCAAAATTTCACTTTTTCTTGTTGATATTAAATTTCTGCATACATTAGTTGGATAATTAGCTAACAAAGTTAATGAAGTAAACATTCTTTTTAACAAAAATCAGTTCTATTTTAGGATTTGCTTGTCTTTATTCATGCGGTTCAAATCGCCTAAGATAGGTAAAGCATCTGGTATTAGGGTTGTGTAGTTATTGAACTGCTTATTAGTACAAGCTTAAGAATAACAGGTTCAAATTGCAAACTGCATCTGAACTAATTCAAATTAATTTTTTTTGAGATGCCAAATTTACTGTAGGCTTGAATCATGATCTTAACGAAACAAAGTAATTGGTATGTTTTCCTGTTTAGAATAGATGATTGTGCTAGTGCTTATGTTATTGATTGGTGTTCATGTACAGTTGGATTCTATTTCTGCTGGCAGCTTGTTCACATAGCTTGACTATGCTATGCTATATGAGATACCTTGCCTGGATGTGTATTCCTACCTTGTGACAGCATTGTTTATTAAAAAAATTATGTCAATTGGTTCCAGATTTTCTTTCTTACCCTTTTCTCCAGAAGCACAGCTGTATTATGTTTAAACACTCTGCTGTCTTAATGTTCCTGATTAATATTTAAATTAGAATTAGTATTTTATGATGTACTACTTCTATTTCCCTAAAATCATAGCAACAACGTATGCATTAGATTTAGGAATATACTAGTTATTCCAATCTGGAGACCACCTTGTTTTTGCACATCTGTTCAGAATTGTCAGATGCCTGACGCATCATCTGAAAATTATCTTGAGATTCTGATGCCAAAACTTTACTGTGTTTATGCTCTATTTCTTCTTGTTTATTTTAAACCTCTTTTAGGTTGCAAGAGACTATGGACCAGTTTGCTAGAAAATTGGAGTCAGTGTATGATGCGTCAGGAGGGAAAAAGATAAATGTCATAAGTCATTCTATGGGGGGTCTTCTTGTTAAATGTTTCATGACTCTTCACAGTGAGGTAATCTCAATCCCTCCCTCCCTCTCTCTCTCTCTCATGCGATGTATCTGTTTCGCCTAGTAAAGAAACTTAATATTTAAGCTTTTTTTTTTCTTACAGATATTTGAGAAGTATGTGAAAAGTTGGATTGCCATAGCTTCCCCATTCCAGGGTGAGTGACTATGATAAATTGGCAATGCAACAATCTTAACAAAAGGGTTAATTCTACCCTAGTTTGATTTTTCCTGCTTCAGCTCATTAGAGAAAAGCTTAACATGATTCGGAACCTTGTTGAGGTAGATGTGTTGTTTATATCCGCATGACAGGAGCACCTGGGTACGTCACTTCGACCTTTCTGAATGGCATGTCATTTGTTGACGGGTGGGAGCAGAACTTTTTTATTTCTAAATGGAGCATGCATCAGCTGGTACATTATTGTCTAGTACAACTTTCAAGATTTCTTATCTTCACGCCATTTATGTGGTCACACATTTTCAACACTTGTTTTACTAACATGTTCAGTATTATGTTCCTGTTTAAATAAGATTGTTATTTTTTTTTTGCTTTAGATAACTGCTATGATATTTCTCTGGTCTGATGATTATCAAATTATTTGTCTGCCTTGGTAGTACTTATGTGTTGGTTACTGTCAATCAAGAATTTCTCATCCTATACACTGTGAATCATGGCGTTAATACAACTTTTAAGGAGTGATGGCTTCTTTGACATTTCAGCAAACAGGCAAAATGATTGGAAAAATTACTTGTAGCATTTTTGTTCACTGAGATTTTGCTATTTGCTATTTGCCATTTGATCCAGTTCTAGTTTTGCTTTGACTACAGAAAGATATCTTTTCCTTTCAAATGTCTTGTGACTTTCAGGGCTTTGTATCATGGAGTAGGTTAACTATTTGCCCACTTGAGTGTTGTAGAAAGTTTGTTTCCATTTTGACGTTTGTGGATTAGGGATCATTCAACTTTTCTATAATAATAGTTTATGCCCAATCTTGTTCGTTAAGGCATTATTGGTATGTTATTATAGTGAATTTAGTGCTCTAGTGAATTTCAATTTGGACTTGCATCTACGAATTTTAGTGCTTATATTTTGTTTCATGTTCCAATGTTTCAGCTGATTGAATGTCCATCTATATATGAGTTGATGTCCTGTCCAAATTTCCATTGGGAAAACAACCCTCTTCTAGAAATCTGGAGAGAGAAGGAAGATGGTGATGGAAATTCTCATATAATCCTAGAGTCATATCCTCCTGAAGAGAGCATAGAAGTGTTCAAATCAGCTCTTTCAAGTAACATTGTAAGCTCTGAACCTCCTTTGTGGGAAATACAGATCTTTCAAAGTATTATATCTCAATTCAGAGTTTATTACTTTTTTGTTGTATAATTGATTCTAGAACTTTGGAACATCACATTCTCAAACATCTCTTGGTGGCAAATAGTTTTCCTTATTTCTTTCAAATTTACTATTGACTGTGTACAACTAACGTTTTATATCGAATTGAATAAGTAATGGTAGAACTCTAATTTTGATCATCTTTAATTGTTAGCAGCATTATTATGTTGAAGCTTGTGTTTTTGTGGCAATACTGACATTTGTCTTTCTGCATTCCAGGTTACTTATGATGGAGAGATCATGTCCCTACCTTACAACTTAGAGATCTTAAAATGGGCTAACGAGACACGCAAGATCTTATGTCGTGCTAAGGTTCCTTCACAAGTTAAATTCTACAACATATATGGGACTAATCTTGGGACGCCTCACAGTGTTTGGTAATCTTACTAGTTACTACTGTTTATTCAGCACAAAGCTTGGCAACTTGAATTCACACTCTGCAAACATCAAAAGTAGTACAATTAGTAATATTTAAAAGAATGGAAGTTCTGGTCTTGATTGGAAGGGAAATGCCTTTAATTTTACATCGAACTTTTCAAAGTTCCATTCAAGTAGAGCTGCATACTTTTCCTTTTCTTCTTTTTTTTGTTTTTAATGCTATAGCAAGTTTCTGTGTTTCAGGCAGGTAATGTTTCTTGTGCCAGTATGGTCTATGTTGCATCTTTTTGCTATATGAAGTATATGTAGTCTCTAATGTTAGTTATTGGTCTGCAGCTATGGGAGTGAGGAGAGACCTGTTAAAGAGAACCAAGAACTGCGATTCTTTGAGGTTGTTATTCACAGTCCATTTTTGTCAAAGTTATATTGGTTTTAACTAACATTTGGGTTCACTGGCTCTTTTGATAAGTCAATTCCGTTGTGCAATTTTGTTTTGGCTTGTTATCAGTATTAGATACTAAACTTGTGTATATCTTCAGCCTAAATATGTGTGCGTTGATGGTGATGGCACAGTTCCGGCTGAATCAGCTAAGGTTTGACTAATTTCCCTTTTCAATTCTGTGACTTTAGAATGAATATTTCCTAACCAGCTTTGCTGGGCGATCTTTTGTTTTCCATTATTCATCGGTTGCGATCTTCCTATTTCATTTGAGTTGCTGGACTGAAATAATTGATTCATATTTTATCACTCACATTGGATTAGATGTACAGACAGTCTATTGAAATTCAAAAATGAAGTGTTTATGTTATTGATCTAGCCTGGATAAACAGAAAAAAGGGCAATTCCCTTGCACGTGATTTAATAGTGGTGTCTATAAGATGCAATTAATTTGGACGTATAGCACTTGTCAAAGGGACACGATATGGGTAACTTCTACATGTTCCATGAATAGGAAAATTGTTCATGTGGCTGTTAGTATATTTGTATTTGGAATATTGGAAGTGGAAGGAAATATTGAAGTGCATTAGTGATATATCTGGAGAAACTGGAGAAGAAAACTTATAAAAAACCAAGTTTGCAATTTTTTGTTTGTTTGTCCCTCAAACAAATCTTACAATTAATCATCTAATCATAAGTAAGAGTGTTTCTTTCAAATTGCATTATCAAGGGGTTGTGCCTTTTGTTCTTGCATACAATTTTTTTGAGTTTATTGGATATCTATTTCAAGCATCCTTTAGTAACCATTTGTATCAATTCCTTTTGGCCTTTTGGGGCATTTCAACAGTAGGCAATCAAAAGAATATCCTTCATAAAATATCATACCATGTGCTTTTTCTTGGAACGTCAGTGTCAATATCTTTTCCTTCCTTTTTAACTGCCCCAACTTTCACGGCAGGCTGATGAGCTAGATGCAGTAGCTAGAGTTGGAGTCCCTGCCGAACATCGGGGAATCCTTAGTGACCATCATGTTTTCAGGATTCTAAAGCATTGGCTGAAGGCTGGTGAACCAGATCCTTTCTACAACCCCATAAATGACTACGTGATTCTGCCTACTGCATTTGAAATGGAAAGCCACAAGGAAAAAGGCTTGCAAGTTGCATCCCTCAAAGAGGAGTGGGAGATTGTTCCGAGAGAAGAAGATAATCATGAGAATAGAAAGCCTATCGTGAATTCAATATCGGTTTCTAATGCTGGAGACGACCAGATTTCAAGGGCAGAGGCATGTGCTACTGTAACTCTTCACCCCCAGAGGGAGGGAAAGCAACATGTCGAGCTAAACGCTATCAGTGTTTCTGTTGATGCTTGAAGTTGAATTCGTCCGAACCAGTGTGCATACTCTGTACATATGATCCGCTCTATTCATGTACATATCTTGAACCTATAACATATGTGAAAGGGGTGTTTATCAATGTCCCATAATACTCAAAAGGAGTTGCATGAGCAGTTATATGCATATACAAGAAGTTCTGTGCACTAGTTTAATTAATGGTCGTGTTACCCAACAAGAAGGCTTTAATTAAAATCTTTTTAGTATTTGCAATATAAAATATTTTATGTTTTTATTTTTCTTCGGAAGGGTTATTTGAAACAGTCTTTATTTTCGTTAGGAGTAAAGTTGTATACTATAGGACTTTTTTAGATCTTGCACGTCAGCTTGAAATATTGTTATACGTAGTTTTGATTTGAATTTAATTTTAATTCTTCAGACCCAATAAATTGAAAAAAATAGAATCAATAAATTGAAAGAGCAGTTTATTAATTTATATCAAAAGTATTTGAAATGATTGATTAA
Source organism: Erythroxylum roraimae (assembly GCA_027568915.1). Lineage (NCBI taxonomy): Eukaryota > Viridiplantae > Streptophyta > Magnoliopsida > Malpighiales > Erythroxylaceae > Erythroxylum > Erythroxylum roraimae. The sequence continues at coordinate 27,954,934 of JAOSBL010000003.1, read as the reverse complement.
AAAAGTGTCATTAAATTGAAAGAGAGTTCTTAATATTATGAGACGAAATATTATATTATTTTTAAAAAATGAGTTACTATATTTAAAATAATTTATTTATAACATATAATGGGGTGTATATATATATATATATGTATATATAACATTCGGAAGAAACATTTCTTTGACATTTTTAAGCATATATTAGAACAGTCTTTCTATTAATTAAGGATAAGACTGCATATTACTAGATTTTTTTAAATTTCGTGTATCAGTGAGATTTTTATTTAGTGTTGTTTTATTATATTATAAAAAATTATAATTCTATTCTTGAATTTTGGACTTCAAATACATGATAGACGAAATTAAACATAAAATTTACAAAATATTATAAAATTCAATTTTATTTTAACAAGCTATTTTACTGAAACTAGTTTGGGTTGGTTAGTCACATGACCGAAACAAAATTGCATTACCAAGCCCAATTCTGTAAGTAGCTTCCTCGCTCTACCTCTACCATTCCCCTTCTCCTTCATTTCATGTAAGAATCAGTTAAAAACTTCCATTATCCGATCCTCCTTTTTGGTTCTACATGTATGTATTCCTCTCTCTCTCTCTCCATCTTCTCTGCTCTTAGTTGCTTGTTCTCTCTTCTTTTACTTTCTGATCGTTGCTGTTTTTCCTATTTCATGATTTGTAATTCTCTTCCATTTTTGATATTGTTGCCGTTTGGTTCTCCACGAAGTTTTGAGTTTTCATTGCAGTTATTCCAAAAGTTGATGGCTTTTTAACTTTTTCTATGTGTTTCGATCACTGAATACGATTTCTGCAACTCTTTTTTTCTTGTTATTTGTTCTTTTTCTGATTCTTTATTGCAAAGTGTCTGTTTTTACAGCTCTTTGGTGAATGATTGTTACTGTTTATTGTTTTATGGTTTTGTTTCTGCAGATGTCAATGTCTTCGACAGAAGCATCGGCGACCTCTGCACACAAGTATTCTCCTCTAGACTGGAGGGGGTTCTTTGACCAGGAGGATGATGTTTCCATTCCTAACTCTAATGATGTTAGTGTTCACTTTTCATTGAAAAAAATTTCTCTCTCGTTTTCTTTGATGTGAATATTTTAAGTAAATTCTCCATGTTAACACTTTTAGTGCTCTCTACCATTGTAGGTATTTCATGTATATACAGCAGGAACGGAAGGACCAGTAGTTTTTTGTCTGCATGGTGGTGGTTATTCTGGGTATGTTTGACTTCGTTTTCAATTTTTTTTTGAAGCCTTTGACGATCTTACATGCATTTTTATTATTCAACTTTTTGATGGGGATGTGAACTTTCTTTAGCTTGAGTGGATGTTCAATGTAGATGATGTTTAGACGGGTTCCAGATTCTTTTACAGTGGAACAGTTTAGCAAATATATATTCTTTATTGAGATATTGGCGATGCAGTGATAACAGTTGGTTCTATGTGCATTGGACAAGATTTGTTTCAACATTTTTGTTACCATTTCGTAATGACATAAAGCAGTCACACCTTCTGATACCCAAAAAAAAAAAAGAAGAATCACATTAACCCCATCGTTGACAAAAAGCAAGAACTTCAACTGCAGCAACCAGAACAAATAACGGGAAGAACATGGATGTTAGATTTTTGGAACTTTAAACTATGTTATGTGGTTATTTAACTTTGAGGCCTTTATCTTCAGCTGCCCTATAATTTTCTTGCATCTCTACCTGTTTTCCATTTTGGCGATTGACTTGAGCTTTTAGTTTCCAAATGGATGTGTAGATAACTGATTCTACTAACATCTCATCTCTGTTGACTTCCCTCCATTCACCTGATCAAATAACACAAAGACAGTGATGGTAAACACAATGAGAAAATAAAGAACTTTTGCTTTATTTAGTGCATCTTTTGTTTGATTCGTTGAGATTACTTTTCTTATTTGATTAAAGCAGTATAAAACGTGTGAAATTTGCCGCTATGTGCAAATAAATCAAATTCTTTCTGGCAGGCTGTCATTTGCAATATCAGCGAGTAAAATCAAGGAGAAAGCCCGGGTAGTTGCTATGGACATGAGAGGCCATGGAAAAACATTCACAGATAATGATCTTGATCTATCTATTGAGGTAATATTTTAGAATGATTCAATATAATTGGAGGAAGTTGGTTTCCTATTATCATGTGTATGTTTCTATACAATGGAAGTCTTGTGGTTTTCCAAATTGAAGAACTTCTACACTTGCAGACCATGTGCAATGATGTTTTGGCTGTATTGACGGCAATGTATGGAGATTCTCCTCCTGCAATTGTGCTTGTTGGACACAGGTTTCTACTCTTTCTTTAAATTTGTTTGGTTGGAAGATCATACTGCATATTCTGGAGTTGAAAAAGAGAAAAACAATTTGGTAAATGATTAAATTACTCCATTGTTGACTTCCCCATAAAATTTCCCCTTCTTGGTTATGAACCTTGAGCTTATATTACTTCATGATGACTTATATAAATTTCATTGAGCCTTGTGTTGTCTCTCTTCCTTTTTCCTCCCCCTATTCCTGGTTTGGGGACTGGTATGGAGGAAGCTTTTTGTGGAGGGAGGTTTATCATCGGTAGAGACATATTTCCGAAGTGTTCATCAGAATTCAGAAGAGCTTAGTAGCTTTATGTGTGTGCCTGATGCTGTATCAATTCAATTGTCATTTGTGAGAACTACCTGTCTTATACAAGTTGATTAAGGAAGTTGGTAATTATCAATTTATAACCATTTATTAGTTAGTCCAGTAATGATTATGTAAAGTTCACTTTGATTTATCTTTCTTTTGTTTATCTTTTCCATTCACAAGTGGAAACTTCTTGATCCTAAGTTTCTTTTGTCATAGTTGTTAATGTTGCAGTTTTCTTTACCTTTATTATTCTTTGACCTTTGGACTCACGTTGCTGTCTTACAGTATGGGGGGATCAGTTGCTGTGCATTTTGCTGCCAAAAAAGCTTTACCTAGCTTAGCTGGCTTAGTTGTTGTTGATGTTGTAGAGGTTTGATTTTTTTTATCATAGCTTTCCATTTTTGTTTTTGATAATTGATGACTTATGATGATATGATGATAATCGATCGTGCTATGAACTTCAGGGAACAGCCATGGCTTCATTGATTCACATGCAAAAGATCTTATCAAGCAAGATGCATCATTTTTCGAGCTTAGAAAAAGCAGTACTTACTATTCCTTTTATTGAATTCTATTGTTTTACATCGTGGTTTTGTCATTTTTAAGGGTTTTGAAGAATATAGATTGGAGGAAGTAGAAGATTAAAGAGTGAAAATTGGCAGTGGCTCATTGAGCTTCTCTAGCATAATTCACTGTGGTTCTAATGATTCAACTTTTTAGCCCACAGATCCTATTCAATACCAAACCAATGAAGAACTTTTTATTTTCAATATTGAATTTTCATGTAGGATCCAAAAGAGTTTGGTATACCTTGTTCAGTGATGAAGCTATAGATTACTGGATACACTTAGAGATTATCTGATGGATTGCAAATCAAAATCTCTGTGCAGATAGAGTGGAATGTTAAGGGGGGTTCTTTAAGGAACATTGACTCTGCTCGTTTGTCCGTCCCTTCAACTTTAAAGTATGACGAGTCAAAGAAATGGTGAGCAATTCTGGCACAAGTACAGATAAGGAATTTACGGATAACTCTTCTTAAAATATCACAGGTTACTAAAGTAGCGTACCTATCCTTGTCTTGTGAGAACTAACAGGTATGCTAATGATTTGCAGTTATGTTCATCGAGCAAGGCTAGAGGAAACAGAACAATATTGGAGAGGCTGGTAAAATTCTATTGGCAATAATTCTACCGTCTGTGAAAAACATCAAGAACAAGGACATTTATAAACGTTTATCCCTAATTAACTGTGAACTTTAAGCCTTTCGTTTATAAGAGCTAGTATTAGTGTCATTTAGTTATCTTAGCAACTTGACTGCATGTTGAAAACCGTTTCACATTTTCATCAAAATGAAGGCACGAGGAGCATGATTCTTCTGCTCATGTTCTTTCACAATTCCACAATTCTACTTCTAAAATGTTAATGAATTAGTTTGAACATTTGCAGGTATGAAGGCCTCTCAGAAAAGTTCTTGTCATCTCCTGTTCCAAAACTCTTACTGTTAGCAGGAACTGACAGACTGGACAGGTAAACTGGTATACCTGTTCTTTTTGTCATTCAAGCCCACATGTGGATCTAAGGATTTTCTTTTGCAACTGCTGTGCAACAGAACTCTTACAATTGGACAAATGCAAGGAAAATTTCAAATGGTGGTTGTGAGACATACTGGGCATGCAATCCAGGTACCCATTACTACTAGTATATCCACAGGAGGAACGTTTACTTCCTCTTTTTTTTTCAATTTTTTCCAGTAAGTATTATTACCACTAGAATATTCATTTGTCTGCAGGAAGATGTTCCTGATGAGTTTGCAACACTCATAGTTAATTTTATTTCTCGCAATCGTATTGGCCCCAAGGGAATTGAGGTTGGTGTATACCCTTTTCCAAACTATACGAGAAATGTTCAGAAATGACTTTTAGAGCTCCATCTGATGACAAACGATTTTGTTGCAGATACCTGGACTCCGTCGTCCATCAAACTAACAAAAGGATGGATTGGTACTAACATTTGATCTATTGTTATGTACTATTTATCTTTAGAGTAGATAATCACATGCCTATCTATAGTAATCAGGCATGCCGAGGGGACCAAGTGAATGTTTACTATGTATGCCGTTTGAAGCCATACCTAATTCATCGTTTGGGACTACTGGTAAAGTAGGTCTTTCCTTTTCTCTGTACAAACTCTTATTTACTTGGTAGGAGCAAAATGCAATATTTATCTCAAATATAGCTATAAAATTTCCTCGTTCCATATTTTGATAAAGCAAACCTCGAAAGGAAAAATGAAATATAGAGAAAAAGAAAGTGACAAAATAATGAAATTCTCCTCAATAAGCAATTTGGTACTCACCTTGTCAAGAATCTGCCCTAAATAGGGCTCTCCAAATTACCCTCATCAGCAAGCAAAACATTCTTAATTTTAGCAATCACGTACTAGCTAAATTGTGGGAATAGATCTTCTGATCTCGAATTCCTATTCCTCCTACGCTTTCTCAGTCATTCATTGCAATAAATTTGATGGCTGAAGGGCTTTGGTTGGGCACATAGGGAACAGGGATTTCAAAACAAAAAATTTGATCCCCTAAATTGTATTAGCATGAATCTGAATCGACAATGGGTTTAAAAACATTTAAAAACATGTTCAGTAAAATCTCTATAAATGAATATTGTTGGGACCAAAAAAATTATTATCTTATATGGGGTTATTAATTTATCGATAAATGAATATTTTATTAATTTATCGATAAATTAATATTTATTAATTTATAGAATAAT
>JAOSBL010000003.1:27937154-27949413 GCA_027568915.1 Erythroxylum roraimae | reverse complement strand
AAGTCGGGACCGAAGAAAATTATTATTTAATCGAGATTATTAATTTATCGAATATTAATTTATCGAGGTTTTACTGTTCTTTGTTAGTTCCTTAACCATCAAAGTTTGAACTTTTATCATACAATTAGCAAAATAATATAAGTTTCTTGACTTGCATAAGAAACTATATAATGACAAATTGATATGGAATTAATTTAACGAGCAAGTAGCAACAACGTAATAATTAATCAAAATCAAAGGATTTTCCTATTTCTAGTCCAACTTGGGATGCTACCAACTGCCACCACGACAGGACAAAACCAGATTTTGGTGACACTCGTAAGCCAGTGTTACAAGTGAAAAGCTTTTGAGAACACAAACTGAAAACAACTAGAACAAGAAAAAAAAAGTTTGCTTCTTTCTGAATTTTGAAGTATGGCAAGTGTTCCTCTTCGATTCTCTTGCACACCCAAATCGTTTCCACCCTTTAGTCGCTCAAACCAATGTGTTCCGATGAGATTGCATGAGAATTCTGTACAAGGCAATCGAAGAATTGGGTTGTTTGATGCCAAACTGAGAACAAGCCTGACTACAAAAGCTGTCTTGTCGGGGATTCCCGGTCAAAGGCAGTACCCGAGAGTAGGTGCCTTGTCAACGGGGCCAATACCATCTTCGCAACTTATTGAAGTCGTTGAGAAAGCTGCGAAGACTGGGGCTGAGGTTCAATTCCTGTTCTCTCATTCTCTGTAGCTTTTGTAATTATCAGATTACTTTTGATGATTATATCAGATTCTTAATGTGCCATTTATCTTCCTGTGAATACCAAAATGTGTATTCTTTATCTGTTCAGGTGGTGATGGATGCTGTTAATAACCCTCGGAATATATCGTATAAAGGACTGACTGACTTGGTAACCGAGTAAGGACTACAAAATGTGTGCTGTTATGTTGCAAAATTAATTTTATTAATAAGTTGCCTTACTTCTTACAAGCTGTATTTTGATACCCACGAGAATGTTGAGATGCTTTACCTTAGAATTTGGTGGTAGTCGATTATCTGCTGCAGCTGGCAGTGTATGATTGTGCCTTTTAACGGTGTGGATGAGCAGTGAGATACCTTGATTATATTTAAAAACTTTTTAGCGTACTCATAGATCTTTTGGAACATCTTTTGATAAATGTCTTCTTCAACTAAGCACGTAAAAGTATCATTCATATAAATTTACTTGCAGCACAGACAAAATGAGTGAAGCTGCCATATTAGATGTTGTAAGAAAAAGTTTTGGAGATCACCTCATTCTTGGAGAGGAGGGAGGGATTATAGGAGACACATTATCTGATTATCTCTGGTGCATTGATCCACTAGGTTCGTTTTACCTCAGCTCTTGGCTTGTTTTACATTTGTTTTTTTTTCTCCAGCTTTATCTTAGGTTATATACATAAATGTGTTATTTCTGGAACTTAGGTTATCTGTCACTTGAGAAGTTTATCCTTATTAAGTTCTTTTAAGGCATGTCTTTGCTGCAAATTTTGTGGCTATCTATAGAGGGAAATGGAGAGACAAAATGTTTCTTTTTTCTTCTTTTCCTCTTTGGGTTTATGTAGCTGAATCAATTAATGAAGTAATGCTCTGACTGTTTCTTCTTGTTTTGTCGTATTTTGGAGGTGGGGAGGAGGTTATGGGGAAAGAGGCTTCCATTCTTATCTATTCCTTTGCATCTGCATATTGAGTTGATTATATGAAATAGATGGATTATCAATTGTTTACTTGAAATTACTAAAATTTGATGTTTCTGCAGATGGAACAACCAATTTTGCGCACGGTTATCCTAGCTTTGCAGTTTCTGTGGGAGTTCTGTTTCAAGGAAAACCTGTTGCTGCCACCGTGGTAGAGTTCATGTAACTCTAAATTGTTTTTTGACACATGTCCGACTCATTGCATTCAAATATTCTGATCTTTTTCACGCTGAATTCAACAATTAAATTTATTTGGTAGCCACAGAACCTTCTTCAAACTTGGTAATTGTTTGGGATAATGATGTGTCTCCCCGATTGAATATTTGCTTTTTACTTTTGTATTATTAAGTACCTTCATGAAATCTTGATTCGCTGAGCAGCAAGTTAACTACAAACACAGACATTAGCCAAAGTTGTATATTTCCCTTTAAAGTTCTCTTTTGCAAAGTTCTTTTGATTCCTTCCATACGAACAAAGATGTAGTACAAGTAGAAGATGATAAAGTAACTCTTGTTTTAGGTGGAATTTGTTGGGGGCCCTATGGCATGGAATACACGGATCTTTTCTGCAACCAGTGGTAATAAATCGCATCAACTTTTATCCACTATAGTTAGACATAAAACAGAAACATATGCAAGAAACACTTCATTTTGTTTATTTTGCCTGAAATTATATCTGGTTCTTGTAGGAGGGGGAGCATTTTGTAATGGCCAGAAGATTCACGTTAGTCAAACTGATCGGGTGAGTAATGGTTATTCTGATTGAAGATTGCTTAGTTAATATGTTATGCCCACACAATATAAGCAATGATGGAATAGCTGTCAATCTGCTTCATTTCTAGAAAGTTGTTTTTCTTTTGCTTCTTTTTCTAGAACATTGTTTTTCTTTTGCTTCATTTTAGATTGCTTTTCTTAACCTTTATCATACTTTTTTAGGTTGAGAAATCCCTTCTTGTGACTGGTTTTGGATATGATCATGATGATGCCTGGGCTACTAACATTGAATTGTTCAAGGAATACACTGATATCAGCAGGGTACTATTCTTTGTTGGTCTTTTGAAATAACTCTTCACTTTAGTTCATCAGGTATTATTTCCTACTGTGACGTGTGACCTTATCGTCGTTTCCTCTCTTCTGTCTCTTTCTCCAATTGCAATATCTAGGGTGTGAGAAGGCTTGGTGCTGCTTCAGTTGATATGTGTCATGTGGCTCTAGGAATTGTAGAAGCCTACTGGGAATATCGCCTAAAACCATGGGATATGGCTGCTGGTGTTCTGGTACAGTTCTTTACTCACAAAATGCTTTTTCCTTAGTGTGCAGATACTAATGGAAATTCTGTTGGAGGAGGGAAATAAATAATAAGAAAAATGAATGGAAATGGGACCATTTAGCTTGTTTATTTGATATCATACCAAGTTATTTAGCTAGTTTAATAAATTCTTAGCTATACTCATTAGTAGTGGCTGACTGAATTTGTTTTTCGATTTTTTGACAAATCATAGATAAAGGAACTATAAAAGGGGCTCTAACAGTTTGATGTTAAGTGATATGAAGAGGACACAAGAAAGATGCTAACACATGTCTAAGATAATGGTAGATGTTGTATGGAAAACAATTGATCCATAACTTTCCTGGTTTTCGTCAACGGCGCCTGTTTCAAACCAAACAACAGGCTGATGTTCTTTTGAGCTATTTTACAATTTTGGACTTGGTTTGCTTGTAATGATCAAGTTACTTTGACATTTGCCTTCTCAGATTTTCTTTTTATATTAATGTTTTTGTCTACAAGCAGATGGTTGAAGAAGCTGGTGGAGCAGTAACTTGCATGGACGGTGGAAAGTTCTGCGTGTTTGATAGATCGCTTTTAGTATCCAACGGTGTAATACATGCTAAGGTTAGTCTTCAATGCCTATTATATCAAACAAAAACATTCTAATCAATCCCTTTACCCTTCTTCATTCAAGAATCATTATGCTTCAAGTATAAGCTAAATGAAAACAGTAATACCAGTCAGTGCTTTAGCTTAGTGGTAACTAACCGTGGAACGAAAAGTAACAATATTTATTTGGTCAGGCTTTGAACAGTCAAAGCTGAACTGATGAACCTGAATTCAATTGAAAATTTAGAGCAGGCCAGGTTGATTCAAAGATAGGCTAGGTCTTGACTGTGAACCAACTAGCCGTTGGTATTGTTTGCGAGTTTTCCTGTACCAACCAGGCCAGTTCAGGTTTGGAAACAATGGTTTGAGATTGATAATAAATAGTTCTTCTTTGAAAATGCAGCTACTGGAGAGAATTGGCCCTGCAACTGAAAAACTGAAAAGCAAAGGAATCGATTTCTCGCTGTGGTATAAGCCGGAAAATTACCACACAGATTTTTGAGATTACTTGCAGAGATCCATTGGAGGAAGAGACACGGATGGAAATTGTTAAAGGTTTGAGAATACCTTGTGAACTGTACCTGGAACTACATGTTAAAACTGTTCCATATCCTTCAATAATGAAATTGCAGGATGGTTTATTCATTACAATTCTGCAAACCTCCCAATTTTCAGCAACCAATCAGGTAGTGTTACACTTTATCAAATTTTTCTGCAGAGATAAGGCTTTACTTACTTCTTCTTTAACTAATACTGAGGCAAATGTTATGATTGAAAATGGATTTTAGTAAGTTGGAATCATGCATTCTGAGTCCAGCTTGACTCACTCCACTACATCAATGGGACTTTAGTAAGTGCTTTTTGAAGGTTGTCCATTAACCAAATATGATAAAGACAATTAGCATTAACAACAAAAGATTAATTAATTTTTACATAATTTTTAGAAATTAAAGAAGTTACATATTTAAAAGTATTTAATTTTTTAACGATGATTGGAAAACCTAACCAATTTGATTGGTTTGACGGAAAAAAAAAATTGAATCGTTCAATTTTTTAGTTTGTTGTTAAAAATTGATCGGCTTATTAATTAATCTATCAATTTTTATAAATTAGTAAATTTTATAAAGTAAAATAAAATTTTTATTTTAACATTTTAAAATTAAATTTCAAAATTTTCTATAAATAAAGATAATTTTTTTTAATCATATTTTAAATTTTTAAATTTTATTTAATTTTTAGCCTGTTTCATGATGGTCTAGTATCTTTTAAACTTCTTATTTTAATTTCATTTTTAAAATATTGCTTTTTAAGGTAATTTTAATTTAGTGTCAAATTTTCTAAATTTTTTAATTTAATGACTAATATTTCTAAATGTATATAAATAAGATCAAACTTAAATGTGAATAAGTTTAAAAAGGGATTAGTCATTATTTATATAATTTATTAACTCAAAACTAAATAATATAATGTGCATTAGACCTTAAAAAATATGAAGCATTTATGCATTTTCAGATTTGGTTTGGATTTGATAATTTTTTTGTGAAATTCAATAACTCCACCATGTTTGGTATTTTTTAAATAATAAAAACAATTATATAAAGATAAACAAGTCACATGTAAGGCACAATCGATAAGCTTTTTGGTCACAGCATGAGCATGTCTATGGAAGCAACTCGTCTTCTCTACTCAGAAACTGCTTCTCCTCCACTGACGGCCTCTCGCTTCTTTTACTTCATACCCTCGTTTCCTCACTTTCACCGGCGCCGGAGTAAATCCCAACTCCGGCTTGGTTCTCCTTTCGTCGCCGGAACAATTAAATGGAAAGGAACTAGCAGCACCGCCGTAACGGTGACGGACAAAGCGGTGACGGCGGAGGAATCTGAACCGTCGGTGAGAATTGTAGCTGTTGTCGGTGGAGAGAGCATCAGCCCTTTAAAAAACGCTTCTTGGAAAGACGTCATGCTCCATACTGTAAGTTGCTGTACCTGAAGAAATGAATTTATGCCAAGTAAAGTACAAGAATTGCGTGAAAAGTTACTATAGTATGTCAAAGTTGGATGCTTTATGTAGGATTTTGATGTGGGTTGTGTTCTAAATGAGTTATGTTGAAGCTATAAGTGATTTCGAGTGTCGTTTACTTTGTTTTAAATGAAATGAAAGGCCAAAACTTCTATGGACTCAAAATTTTTATTATGGAGATGAAGTTACAGTGTATTAGTTATCTATTTTGTTTTTGGAAGATAAGGAAAGAAATCTGATATGTAACTATGCCTTTTTTTTTGTTTAAGAACATAAATATTGAATAGCTGTTGTTGAAGAGTGTTCTAGCGTTCAATTTCCTCTTTTCTAACTCCATTTTGTTTTAAATCTAGGCAAAAAGATTGAAATGGGTTGATGAAGGGTACGAAATGCTTGTATTCAATGACATTAACTTGCATCAAACTAATGAGCAAAACCAGAAATTGATAAGAGAATTGGGTCATGCAGATATATTACTAGTTGTTGCTGTTACAAACGATGAATCAGTCGAGTGGATCAAAAGTAAAAGTAAAAATGTCCCCAACATAATCTGCTTTGACTCCTCTCCGTATCTGGAAAACAAACTTGGTGGATCTTATGTTCAAAAGGAAGCCAGTGGAACCTTATTTGGGAAAATAACACGGGTATTTCAGTCTACCACAGCCAAAGAATCAGTGAAAGTGATGCAGACTGTGTCAGATGCCTGGAACCGGCGTAATTCAGATGATATAATGTTCTGTTTATTGGTTATAATCAATGCATACATAAGGCCAGTGGGAAGTCTGAAGAATCTGAGGTCAAAGGGTTTTTCAACTCTGAACTGCATGGTTAAGAATTGTGGACCTCAAATATTAAACTGCCTATTGGATCCTGATTGCAGGAAAGCTCTTCAATGTTTGAACAACTGCAGCCCGGTTGATCAGGTGTGTAATTATAGGTGCATTGCTTCTTATGAAAGTCCAAACCTAGAGGCATTTTCTCTATGTGTATTGCAGAAAAACAATTGTCTTGAATTGGAAGCTAAGATTCCTGAGAAACCTTTTGTGCCTCCGTTGGCTAAATTCCGAGGTCAGGACTTGTCTCATGAAATTGCTGAAGATCTTTTTGTTGGTTTACTGGGGCAGCTGGATTGGAGTTGGCGTGTTGTAGCTGGACAGAATCCAGCCTATGATCAATTTCCATGCCAGTACCAGCTGTTCTACCGTGGAAAGGCAAAAGGATCATTTTGGTATGAGCCAGTTTTCCAGGTTAAAACTCTAGAGGGTCAAATGGTTTGGAGAAGACGGAAGTATCGTGTCAAGAGGGCCAAAATTCCTGGAACGTTCTACTTTAGTGTCTTGGACAATGGAGTTGTTTCGAATGAGTTCTGGGCAATTGTGGATGTGTCAGATGATTTTAGGTGGGGCCTGTTTCATTACAGAGGAGCTGCTCAGGTGGCAGGACAGTCATACATCGGAGCAGTTCTTGTTAGTCCAGATGGGGCATACCCAAGTGAAAAGGAGAACATGAGATTGGCATCTGCACTTGATAAATGTGGAATTAAAGAGTGGGAGCTATTTACAGTTGATAATTGTTCCTGCCAAGATCCTCCACTTGGCATTCCAGAGGGCTCAACTTTGCATTCTGTGATTGATGTCAAAGATCAGATACAGGCCTCTGTGTAGGTACATCTGAATCTTTTAAACTCAATCTAGGATCAATCCAATTGAATGTGTCGTGAGCCTCTTCATGCAACACCAATTGTTAGATGAATGCATCAGACTAAAACATTGGTCAGTATATAGAACATAATAGTTATTTTTGATGGCATTCACCCATCTGACAAGCGAGAAAGTTGCTTCTAGTGCTCCAGAAGGAAAATAGACAATTGTTGAAATAAAAAATGCTTGGCGATGTCTAAATTCCTAGAGTTTAGACATCCAATTTCATCGAGAATACGAACTTAAGAGGACTTTGAGAGAGAAGAAGAGGAGGAGGATCCAGATTTTAGGGAGTCCTAAAAATTCCTCAAACAAGACTCCTTTACTTGGACTATCTTGTTTGATCTGTATAATTGTACACGATATTCAGTTAATAGTTGAACATGATTTTACGTTTCTGGAATTACAATCCGGACAGTTTATGCTAGAAAACTTAGTTGATTTGAAAGGTTTAGAAACATCAAGAAATCATAGTTTGATCCGTAGATTTGTATCAGTAAGCATTGTATTGTTATACAACTGTATCTTTCCTTGGTCTATTCTTTTTACTTCTGTCAAAATTTACTGTTTTGTTAAACTTGTAATTTCTGACTCGTTTAAATCAAACACATCAGTTCTGAAAATCAGCAGAGTAGTTTTAACTCTGCATGTATGCTTGAACATTATGGTCATAGAACTAGTAAAATGGAACGGAACTTGCCTCTCTCTTTTGATTCAGGAAAATCCTCTATAGAGCTTGTAAACTGAGGACCAGTCAACTGGTGAAACTGCGTCTCTTACCATTGCTTCACAGTTATGTGGGAGCTTCACTTGTATTGCTCTCTTGGAAGTGATGATTTGAGAAAGCTTAGCACATGATCACCTGCTACTTCTTCTTTGCATTTTCTGGATGCTTAAATACTTATTCTGCTGCTTCCTCCGCTTCCTTGGACATGATGTCATCCACGTTTTGCTTGTCCATTGACCAGCCTGTCCCCATCTCTTTTACAGACTAACCAGCTTCTTCTTTACCCTACTATTACATCTTCAGTCTCCATTCGTTTAGAACTTAGTTTACCCGTCAAAGGCCATAAGCCCATAGGGATTTGCATGTAAAAATTGTATAATAATTCATTATTAAAATTCTTAGATAATTATTTATAAAGTAAAACTACAAGAAAAGTGGGAATTAGCGACGGAAAATTACCCACGGAAAAGAAACCGTTGCAAAGTACCAACAAAAATGTAATTTCAGTCGGTAAAATTGTTGAAAAAAATTTTGTTTAGCGGCGGTACTAATATCCGTCGTTAAATACGTAGGGAAATCATCCCAGTAAAATTTGCGATGAACTTTACCGACGATATCAAATGCCCGTCAGTAAAAAAGGTGGGATTATTGGTGGAATTTAAAAGTTTCGAGTTTACCGACGAAAATTATCCGTCGGTAAGTTTTCAAGTTAAACGTCGTCGTCTGCTTCGACTTTAGGCTCCCCCCTATTTTCATATATTGGATGAAAGTTATATTTGAGTATTTGATTACTTTCGTTTATTATGTATTTTGTTATTGGAAAACAACTTCAAGGTATAAATGTTAGTGATAGAAGGGATAAGACGTGATTTTAGTTGTGATGTTAGGATGAATTTTTTATGCATATAAGGTGTTTGATGAAATGCCTGCTCTATGAAAAAATAATTTCAGTTCTTTATTTTCAGTTCGTTTGAAGTAGGAATTTCATAATTTCAGTTAAAGGAACAAAGCATAAAAGGGCGTCTTTGTTTTTCACTAAGGTTTAAAAGCTAAGATACACTATAAAATTGATGTTCCATGAGCATGATTTTGATCTTCCATACGTTAATATAATATCCCTGGATCGGGATTTGATAGAAGACTTTCATAGTACAATATTTCAATTCTATCTGTTATGTTGTATTAGCTTTTTGGGCTCTGAAGTGACCACCTAAAGCTCTGCCATTGCTAAAGGTTCTAGTGCAGAACTTGCACTTGAGCCTCTCCACAGGAGCAGAGCAGACAGAGATGGAAGCTTTTTGATCTTCAACATACACAGTTCTCATTATTTAATGAAAAGCTTGTTGAGAAGAAAGAAGCATGGAGAGATTGGGAACTTAAAAAAGGAGTAGGTGACAAGCATTCCTCCACCAAAAGACACACACAACCCAAAAATTACGAGTATGCAGATACCAAAAATAAAAATATGTAAAACAGTGGTAACTTAAACTGCGGGGAGATTGATGGATGAGGTGAGTGGGACAACTAACAAGCAAAGCTTGGCCATTTGAAGTATAAGCGTTTGTTATTTTTCAAATTATATACTATATACATGGCCAACGAAGGATAAAAGTTTGAAATTCAAAGAATTGGAAGTTAAAGATTAATTGAAGAGTTAAAATGGTAGGAGGCAACGATGTTAGTGGAGTTAAAAAGCTTGAATTGAACATGGAAAAAAATAGGATAGTGGGGATACGTGTAGATGAATTACAAATACTTATTATGTATAAAATAATTTTTTTATTATTAATTAAGATAATTTTTACTTTATATTATCAATCAACTTTCTATTTTAACACATTACTTGTTGAAACAAATCAAAATATTATCAACAGATAACTCATAACTGTTTAAATTATGCATCAACCATAACATCATCAAATAAAATTTAATAAAAGAAAATTTTAAAAAATAGTTTTTAGTAATTTACTGAAAAAAAAAAAGTCCATCGATAAATTTAGTAAATTTATCGATGGAAAGACAAAGTTTATTGATAAAATCTATCAATTTACCGACAGAAAACAAATAACCTTCGGTAATGAGAATGTGAATTTACCGATGGAATAAACAATATCTGTCGGTAAATTTACCGACCGAAGACAACACAAAATAACTGTCGATATATTGACCGATGGTACATAAAATTTCTATCGGTAAATTTACCTACGACTGTATCTCCGACGCCTTGGTCTTTCGGCAAATTCCATCGCTAAATAAATATTTTGTCGATAATTTCCGTTACTAAACTCTATTTTCCTTGTAGTGTAAAAATAACACACGTTGGGTGGCATTCTAACTCAAAATCCAACCAATGTTTTCGATTAAAAGAGTTTCTTAATTAATTTATTTTTAAAGACATAAAGGTCAGATTTTAGTCCGTATGAGATTTATTGCTTAGAGTTGGTAGGAATAATCTTACATCATCGTAAGAAATATAAATAAATTACACTTCAATTATACGTTACATCAATCTAATATGAAAACTTAAAGCCCTCTCTTATGATATCAGTTAAACTGAAGAAGGCGATAGTAGTCCTCTAATTCATTCTGTCCATCCCAATTAACATTAGGTATATATCTGCCATGTTAATGGTCATTTTATCTTGAATGTAGATTCATCTATGTGTGATTTAGATTGTAAATGTTAGATGGATGCTGATTCTGATAATGATGACGAAGTTCATCTCCTTTGATAGAAAGAAGAACCCAATAGAAAGTCAAAATTTTCGTGCCAATCAGAAAAAAAAATCCAACCTAAGCATGATGCAGATGATAACTCAAGATCTTGAATTAGTCTTAGGAATTTTAAGCCTAAACTACTATCGATAACAGTTGGAAAGCAATATTTGATCCAACCAAGATGCTTTGCGTAAGTAATTTCTTCAATCCCTAAATAGATCCTCAAACTATTATTTTGTATGAAGATGAGATCATACGACGAAGAATTTTCACCGTTGAAAGCCTATACTAATAAAATCATTGTGGTATCTACAAGGTCATACTTAAAAAACCCACATATATCAGCTACACGATAGTTATATACCTGTTTTTTTAGTAGAAGAAGTATTAAATTGGCAAACACAAAATGCTATGGTAAAAATAATGTCCTTTGCAGAATTGGTTTAAAGCTTGATAGTCTATCCCAACAAACACAAGGACTACTTAATCAAGCCACCAAATTTGATTTTATATCTCTTCAAATCCGACAATTACATTAATGACTACTTAATCAAGCCACCAAATTTGATTCAGACTTGATAAGATATATTGATATGCATTATTATGGACCAGAGTTCTCTAAGAAAGAAAGAGAACTTCAAAAAGTTAGAGAAGAGCTTAAAAAAATTAAGCCAAATATGTCAAACGAACAATCCAAAGCTATATGGGATCTATACCAGTCCACAATTCCAGACACACACGTAATTACAACATTCTATCATATCCTGATGCTACTAAATACAGAAAATAGAATTCAATAATGAAAAGATTACATAGGAAATGACATATTTTATTAGTGATCAAAATACTTCTTCTTTTTGGTTGATATTTAAGGTGGATTTTTAAAAGGTGGACAATCCGATAAATTGTACATATAGCAGAATTTTATATATATACAAGAAATAAGGACATAAATTTTTGACCTGAAATGAGGCTCCCAAACTATTCTTCTAATTGCAAGATCAATTAATGGCCATTCAATCGAAATCTTTGCTATATTCCGTTACATATGAGAGAAGATAAATTACTATACTTAAGGCTGATCATGTTTGCATGACACTACCATTTTATTCTTCTATTTTGGGGGGTGCATTAACATTGTATTCTTCATAAAAGATGAAAAGAACTAAAATATACGAGTAATTATATTAATGTCTTTTTTAATCTAAATAATATAAAAAGTAAAGTTACGTACTATCGTACCTCTTTAGATTCCGCGTCTCAGCGAGACTTCAACCAGATGTTGACGATGACAACATAATATGAACAATAAAATAATTGTAGCAGAGGAGAAAGAAAGCACGTAGATCATGGCTTTAATAAAATTCCATGCGTGTGAAGAGTATATATTCTTCTTCCGGCTGCTGCTGTTTTGCTCCGAATCCTACATAAAGTGGGATTGGAGGTGATAAAGAGATAGAGAAAGAATCATCTTAAAGTTGTATAATCCTTCTTTCTACAAC
>JAOSBL010000003.1:27896751-27914166 GCA_027568915.1 Erythroxylum roraimae | reverse complement strand
TTAATATTTAGTTGGTTATGTAAACTTATAAATTG
The DNA here is from genome assembly GCA_027568915.1 of Erythroxylum roraimae. Taxonomy (NCBI): domain Eukaryota; kingdom Viridiplantae; phylum Streptophyta; class Magnoliopsida; order Malpighiales; family Erythroxylaceae; genus Erythroxylum; species Erythroxylum roraimae. Next base: position 27,914,131 of record JAOSBL010000003.1, on the reverse strand, counting down.
AGTCATTTATATTTCATACAAATATGTAAACTTAAGTATATTATCGATTTATTAAGATCCTTTTTTTTAATTTCACCCGGGGCTTATAAAATTATAGGAACGGCCTTGCTGCTGCGTTTTGGGTTTCTGCATTTTTTTAAAAAAAAACTTATTATAGGAACGGCCTTGCTGCTGCGTTTTGGGTTTCTGCATTTTTTTAAAAAAAAACTTTTCTATCTTCCATGTTTTGTAACCTATCATCAACCTTCGGCGCTCTTAACCGTCCACGCCGGAAAAGTCAGAGCCTTGGACCATAAGCTCAAATGTTTATTGGTCACATCAAAGCTACAGTACATAGGGGAGAGGTTTGAAACTAGAAGAGTAATGAGAATCCAGATAAGCAATACAGACACAAACCCTCAAGACAAATATCTCTTGTCTAGTTCAGTAAATACCAGTCCAGTATATACACAAGCAGACGCAAATCGTATGGAAAAACAATTTTTTTTTCAAATCATGGAACAAACAGTATATGGATCCAACAAACTATAAAATAAAATTCACAGATGCAAACTTAAGAACGGTAGACAACGAGGGAGTTCAAAACAATTTCCCACAAACCGTATAAAACTTGGTAAATAAGAACAGTCACAAATGGCTTTGGAAAAACAGAGTATCATATTCACAAACAAAAAATCATCAATACCGAAATAGTCATCTTCCCAAACGCATGCATATAACATAAACAAATATTTAACTCTAACGGATCAAAACATAGTCTCAAAGATTATGTTAAACACAGGATTGATTTTATATGCATAGAAAACGAAAAATATATACTTAGTTGATCGTTGTTATTCCACCAGTTAAAGAACTGTCTATTTTTTATTTCTGCTGCAAATCAAATCTCCTTCTCCTTATTTGTAAACTTGAGAGCAGATAGAACACTAGCATCCAAAAGGCAATATACGCAGAGATTGTTTTATTTCTTAAACGTTGCCTTCGTACATTTCTGTATATAACAACTTTTGTAGTTATTCAAGCATGATGACTATTATACCCATCATGGGTGTATATATGTCATCAATGATGATGAGTGGGACACAATCCACCCTATTTAGAAGCTATATAGATTTTGGCATTTGATAAACAGCAATATTAAATCTTATTTCCATTCGACAGTAAGACCAATCACGAAAACAACAAATCGTGTCCTGTGATGCTTCGTTCATAAGGTCAACTCTCCTAAAAGCACGTCATATTCTTCCCATATACTTGGGCCTCTTAATTCATTCTACTGACTGTGGCTCCATGAATCAGCAAACCTCCCTTCCACTTGCCACTCCAAACCTCGTACAGACCAAAATTGAGGCTTTCATTGTCGTTTGTAACCTCAACCACGAACTCTTGAGGCGCTGGTTTTGGATCTTTACCAGGCTCAGGAAGTGATATCTTCTCCCTTGTAAACCTCTTTGTCCCTACCTTAGCCATTATGTAAAGAGGACAGTCTCTCCAACCAAAGGCACCGTTGTTCATGGACAACAGGAAGCTGATTCGGTACTTTCCGGGTTTCAGGTTCTTGGTTATCCGAGCTTTTACTTCAACCCATGAAACTTGCACCAGCTCTGCTACTTCTACATCCTTCTCACTACCAAGTAGCGAAAACAATGAGACGAGACTTGATGCTTTTTAAACTAATTCAGAAATAGTGAACTAGTTGAAGAGAACTCAATTCACTTACCCTAGGAGACGCCAATAGCGATTGTCGTTACCCCATGTGATGGTAAAAAACTTGGGCTTAAACACCCATCCCTGCCCCTGAAACAAATAAACTTATCAGTTTATTAACCACACGTATTCACACAATCCTAATAAAATCCTACAACAGAATTGCAACCTTCTCGTACTTGTAACTCAAATTCAATTGTTGTTTAGAGGACTAGATAACTAACCTCGATGTACGGTGGTTCCCCCTCTGCTACATAATGGGGTCCTTTAGACATGTGTGGTTGTCAGTGACTACAATCCCTGAAACAATTACTTGCAAGGAATGAACGTTTGCAGATGAAATAAACCCTTACAAAATGGAGCCTTTATATTGAGAGAAAAAGAGAGGAAAGAATAATACTTTTCGGATTCCCTTTCGGCATTACCAATAATTTATTCCAATGGTGAAGACAGCGAAAATCACAAGAAGTTGCATCGCTGGAGAAGAAAGGAGAATCCAACTTATGGATTGTATCAAACACCGTGTCTGGAACTTTTCCTGATCAGAAGTGTCTATAGGACTCTATACTATGGTTTATGTAACTTGGAAAGATGACCAAAGAATATACAAGCATATGTCGCCGCCCCATCAAGTTGAAGCAGTACCTTTCAGATACTGTAAGAAAAGGATTGATTCTCTCTGCAAGCCATTTAAGTCAAACGTTTAATTGAGAGAAAGGAATTAGAACGGCTCATTTGGGAATCAGAACCCTGTTAATGGGGGAAAAGAAAAGTTTATCAGTGGTTTTTGCTTTGGCCTTCATCTAAAACGAATTTAAGAAATCCCTTGTTTAGTTAATATGACCTCATGTTTCATCATCTTGACATGAATAGAAACTTCACTGTAAAGTTTATATATGGTGCAGAATATTTTTGTTGCTTATCTTTGTTATAAAGGGAAGATGATTCCATGGGGAGAAGAGAGAAGAGAACCATTTAAAGAGGATGACAAAGACTTTCGTTCACACTTAAAGAATATGAATAAAGTACATATTCAGTGGTTACCGGTAAACTCATATGAAGTAAACACGTAAATGCTTGCTTATCAATTGAACAAGTTGAAACTTGCGTGAAGTTCAACAACTTTACCATTCTGATTCCTGCAAGTCACAAAAACGTTCTAGTCCATCATCGTAACATGCAGCCTTTTTAGCATGTTTAAGGGTTCAGTTTCAAGTCTCAAAATTATTAAGCAGCAGGAATGAGGACAAAAGAAAAACTAGGAGGAGAGAAATTGTCCAAGCGCAACTGGTCACTGATATGAAATTTCACTACCATTAATTGGCTAGCAATAGAAAAAATTGCATGGGAAAGCAGCTACAATAAGATGTTTAAATTTGTTTCCGCCTACAGCTCTTCTACAAGTCTAAAACTATTTATAAATACAACATAAGATATTGGATAACTACAACATCTGAGCAGGGGGTGACCTTGAACGAAGGTTGAACACCTGGTCATCACATACACAATTGGATATGAACCAACTACAACGTTTCATGATATGTTCCTGAAGATTATAACCTGAACTCGCACATCCAAAATTCTGATCAGTAAGAGTTTTCTGGCTCAAGTAAATGTTAAGATACTTCCACTGGAAACCTCAAGGTTATAGCTCAAAATTTTCAGCCCTCAGGATCTGTGAAGTACACTGGACTGTCAAGTTCACCCATGCTTGCAGAGGCAAACGATTCAGTTGATTCCAATGTGGAAAGTGACGAAGCAGTGTCATCAGAATCTGAGACAGCCCCATCAGGTAGAATGATATGATCCTCATCAATTTCAGATAAGTCTGACCCAGATGTTCCTAACAAAAGTTTGTTTATGGCAGACTTTGCTGTTTCGACAAACCATTCATCCTCAGGTAGTGCACTGCTTTAAATAGTTGTTGACATTTAGTGCATAGTGGTAAACAGGACATTTTTGAGTAACTATGTACAGTGCAACAGAATGAGAAGCACCTTTGTGGATCTATGCCTCTAGCCGAAAATGTTCTGATTGCCCGTGCAATTATAGCTGAAGCAATCTGGTGTATATGTCGAGATGGATAACCCGCAAAACGTGCAATTTCAACAGTGAAGTGCATGTCGAGTATTAACTGTCAGTAGTAGAATGTATAGTCAGGAGAGAGGGAGCAAGTAGAAATGACTTGGGTTAGCAAACAATGCCATGTAAAGGGAAACAAAATGTGTATATAAAATGCACGTTCCATAATGCCAAAGAAAGGTAAAGCTTCATTTGGTGCCAAATTGAGAAATAACTGACTCAAGGTGACTACCAAAAGGTGGCACAAGAGAAAAAGTTCAGCCACAAGTAAGTTAATAAAGAAGTTCAGAGAGAATGAGACTAAGGATAGAAATCACCACAGATGACTAATTAAAGAAAGCAATAGAGAAAAGGGACCTGCTGCAACCCTAATGGCTTAAGGAGAACTGATTCATCCTCAAACACATCCCAGAATTCCTGCTCATCAGACAACCACATTACAACAGTCTCTGTTAGCCTAGCAAGCAAATTTTTCTGTATTTTCTCCTTCCCGAGTAAAACATCTCCAGCCACAATTGCTAACTGCTGCAATTTTGCAAATAGTGCCTGCAATAAGAATAAATCCATCAGTTACAACAAGGAGTCATTAGAGAAACAACTGTATGATGGATAAATACGAGAGCAGTGGCAATGGTCTGTATTCTCAATCTTAACTTGGTTCTGATGCATATCCAGGATTGATTTGGAAGCAAAATAAAGATCACATCAGATGTTAGTTTGTCATTTGACTCAACTTAAGATGATGAAGTGATGCATTAAAAAAGCAATAAGGACTCAAATATCTAGACAACCGATTGCTTAGCTTTTTTAAGTAGTTTATAAACCAATATGAAGCCAGAAGCAGACCACTTGCAATGGTAGAGAGGGATTCCTTTCAGTTCCTATATTGATGCGGTAACTAATGAAGTATCAAATGCTGGAAACTACATGTTAAACAGATATCCTAAGACATATCACAGGATGGAACCCAAAGACAATAGCTTTCGATAGAAAAGAAAAATATATCTAAAGATGACACAAGTAAAATTCAGTAATGGTGTTCCCATGTACCCAGAAAGAGAAGTTTCACTAATTGAGATGATCACTTATTACCTGAAATGGCAATGAAGGTAGAGGATCATTGCCCCAGTATAAATCCTCCCCATCACCACTTAAATAAATTTGTGCATTTAATCGTGTTCTCCCTTCTCTTGAATAGATGAAGCACAAAACATATTGACGACAGAAGTGATCCCTAAGCTTGTCAAATGAGTGTTGAAGGTGGCGTTTCCAATCCTTTAATTCTGCTGTCATGACATTAGGTGCAACACTCTCAGTACTTGGTTCCTTGCTTTCATTTTTTGGACTCCAAACTTGGGCGACAGCAAGCGGTAGTAATTCATCCAGAATGGTAAAAGCTATTCCCAAAAGTGCAAGCTTTTCTGAATCCGTTTCAGCCCTAAAGTGCATGACCTCTTTCACCTCAGTAAAATTGTCATCATCAGAGGGGCCCGGTAGAGATTTAATCAATGCATCCATGTATTTGTCAAACAACTGTGAAATTCTAGTCAATACATTTGCTCCAAAATGCACAACAGCCAAGGGGGTTAACTGTGACAAAATCTCCTGTAAAAATGTTTCACATCAATTTACACCCGCATATGTACATCGAGCTGGCATGAAATACTGGAGAAAAGAATTCTAGTAAACTTATAATCAAGAAACTACAAGAACATAATGCATTTGCACACATTGCAAAGACTTCAGTTGTAACAATATGGACAACAAGATGCACGAACGAAAGGCTACATCTTAGACCATACAGGAGGAATTTAAGTCTGCACAAACAGGTGCTTGTGAATATAGTAGCTTAAAAGATCTGCAATTAATAATGAAACACAACAAACTTACTTCAATAATGTACATAAAATTAACTCCACTGTCGATCAGCGCACCATTTGAAGAAGTTATAAACATAGAAAATGGAGAAAGAGTGCGAAGTGACTGGAGCAGGATCTCATCACTTTCTGCGGTATTCAGAACTATTCTTCTAGCCCGTCTAAAGTTCAACTCTAACACTTCTTCAATATATGGTCGCAAGAGCACTAAAAGCAACTTGGACAGTTTAAGTCCCTGTGATTCCAACATTGAGCAGTAGCTAAGACTAGCCTGAACACAACTACTCACTGCACCTAAAGCAGAAACAGTCTCTGAAGAAGGTGCATTCTCCTTCACCAATCGCACAAAATTTTCAATTTCCCACTCTGCCCATTGAACAACCCTATTGGTGTATACAGGATTATCACCAAATATTGAGCCAGATTCCTTTGTTGTCAATGAGATCATTGAAAAGACAAGCCTGGATAGTGTAACTGGAAATGTTATGGGATACACGGAACATGAGGAAAGAAAATCACCAATACTCTTTCGGAGGCGGTACCCATAAGATTTCAGCAGCAGTTGGTGTGCCAAAGGACCCTTCCCAAGCAAAATTAAACCAGCCAATGCTTTCTTCTGCTCCAGAATGCTGACTAGAGGCTGTTCAGCAATCCCAATTAGCTGCTCCTCAAGCATTGACTTTCTCTTCAAAAAAGCTGATCTATAAGACATTTCCTCAGTTTCTGAATCATCAACTGGGCCTTTCAGCTCTGGGCAGTTTCTCTCTTCTGCATCTATGGCTTGTATTGCTTCTTCCACCCTGTGTTCAGCCAATAGAACATCGATATTATCCAAGAAAGTGGCATTTTTACTATCAATACCACTTGGCAAGTGGCTTAGAGACTCATTGATCTCGAAATCTTTCTGGGAATCATCAATGGTGGTATTATCATGGTTCCATTCTTCCAGTTCGCGACAAACCCCTGACATCAAATCTTGCACAAGAATTCCCTGAGAAGAAATGTGTTTTCGCAGCTCAACTAACTCATGCTCCATCTCGACCAACTCTTCTGACAATCTGCAAAAATCATAAGGATTAATAATACTAAGCTTAAGCAAATCAAATGTATCGTTTACAAACTGGAAAAGGAACCAAAGATGTTCTATGGTTACAAGAGCATAAGAAGAAAATAGGCCCTGATAAGATTCTATCAGATCCCTCTAGTATTTTCATATAGGATGGCAGTCAACCTAATCAGAAACGACTCTGCTTTAAAGAAGTTCTCTGGTCCTAAGTACAAGTTGAATAACTAAAACTTGACACCTTGATGGGATTGGCCACATGGATTGTTATTTTCCAATTCATTCTATTTTGAACCAATATATTATATAAGATTATAAACCGTGCACTGTTCTCATCTTCACTACAAGGCATATTATGTGCTCGATTAGCTAAAAACTGTACTTGGTTGAATTTACAAGTCAATAATTGTGCACATCCAGCCCATAAAGATCAAATATGAGATTATAAATACATTTAGTTCCAATGTTCTCGCGAGAAGTGAACTATGGCTCACCTGAGGAAAGAAAAGTACTTCGTTTGCATATTGCCACACAAGTTTTCTACTGCATCCTTCAAATCCATGAGCTCACAACAGACTTCTCTGATTCCCTACATTACAAAGCTTCTTCAGATTTTAATAAATAGATACTAATAAGACAGCGTCTAACGTGTCACAAAACAACGGCTAAAAGAGGACCACTCAGCAGATATTTTTCTCTGCCTGCTGAACTTGGTAGTATATACTGCTCAACAAGAACAAACCATTGATTTCCATCCACGACCAACTTCAGCGGATGCAACCACAAGGATAAAGCCCAAGTAACTGAGGAAAGAGGGGCTCTGCTTGAGAGAGAGGAGAGCAGCCATGGTATGTGGGCGAACTCAGAAGGTTGAAGTTGCAAGGGGAAAAAAATTCGTTTGAATGCTTGCAAAAATGAAAACTTTAACAAAATCAGAAATGGAAATCTCAAAATGGTCGAAATTCAACTGTAAGATGGATCATGGATCACAACAATCCAATTTTCTTAACGCTAATCAGAAAAATGAGAGAGAGAGAAACCCAGTTAGACAAAATCGTAACTTTAAAGAGAAAATGAAGTTGGAAGTAAAATACTCGATTCACTCAAACTAAACTAGTCCAATGTCAAAAGTGAGCTCCCCAACAAGATGCAGATGAAATATAGAAGAAGAATAAAACAAAAAAAAAACCTTTTCGGTGCGGGATTGGTAGAAAGAATCGATCTTGGACTGAGGAGTAATGCTCTCGATTGAAGGGAAATCATCATCTTCTTCACTACTCTCCATTTTTGCGCTATTCACTTGTCTACAGTAGTTTGACGACGACCCAGCTGCCTTAGAAACTCGACGTCACTTAAACTAAGTTGCTGCCTTTAATTTGTCTCAAGAGCTTCCTCAGTTTTTTGGTACTATATTTTTGTCACTTCATTGTCAGACTTAACCTTAGTATGCACAAGAGAAATGAAAGCAAAAAAAGAAAAGAAAAGAATGGCAGATAAATGAAATTTTCTTTCTTCTGCTTATTTTTTTAATTTATTAAGGGAGGAAATTAAAACTTATATACTTTTATACCTTTAATTATAGAACTTATTTATCTTTTGTTAAATAAGGATACAATGATAATTTATTTATCTTGTCTTGTTTTATCTTAAATTTCTCCTCCTTTCTCACCAATTTGGTGAGAAATACATTTAGTCTAAATTTTTCTCCTATTCCTCTCCATTCTCTCACTTTCTTTTTACCTATTTTTGTCCAAATAATAAAAACCAAGAGAAATATAATTCTCTTCCTTTCTTTTCTCTCGCTTTCCTTCCATCCAAATAAAGGCTTAAGAGGGGTTTGTTCGTGGGCAAGAAGCCAAGAAGTTGAAGCTTAACCGAAACGCATGCCAAAGTTAGCTTTGGTATTGACAATTCAATACATTTGTGATTATAGTCCAAAGATTCATGTAATGTATATAATTTGTGCATTTGCAATGACTTAGCAACAGGAGTTTGACTTTAGGGATGCTAATGGATGAATTATGGAGTTATGGGTCTAAATTGAGTTGTTTTTAATAAATCGGTCCATTAAATATTATTTAAATGAAAAATGTTTGTTTAACTTAGGAGGAAAATAAAAAATTAATAAATTTATAGGATTTAATTAAGATAATAAATATAATACTCATTTCAAATATTATTTAATGTAAAAGGGAAGGAGCTTTTTAGTTTATGTTTTTTATTGTGGTTTTTGCCAATTTTCAAAAATAAATAAAATTTTTGTTTCTAATTTTTTATAATCTAATTTACTATCAACTAAATAAATAATATTTAATTATTTAATATATTAATTATTAGTAAGAAGTATGAATAATTTAATTTAATAATATATATTTAATTAACTAAAATTAATTATTAATATGAATTATGAATAATTTTATTTTACTTAACAATTTTATTTAATTTTGAAATCAACTAAATAAAATTAATTTAATAATTATCAATAAATATAATTAAATTTACAATATCTTCAAAACATATAAATTTTAAATATAATTCAATTTAATAATTCAAATATATTTAAAAATAAATATTAATTTAAAAATAAAAAGTTAAATTTCGAAATATTTATTTCAATAAAATAAAATAATTTTTATTAATAATTTATTATAAAGTATTATATAAAATATTAAAATAATTTATCATTAAATTTATATATGTAATTAATATCAATGATAAAAATATAACTATTAACAACCAATCAAAATTTTAATTTTATTTAAAAGAAAAACAAAACTGAAAACAAAAAATGAAAAACAAAAAATAAAATCAAACAACTCCTAAATATATAGTCAATTTTTATTTTTTGTTAACTTGTTTAAATTGATGAATAAATAGTTATTCTTAATTAACTTGACCACAACTCACCACTTGAGTAGTTGAAATTCATAAATTACTGGGATCATTCATAGAATGAACACTGAGCAAAATAATGATTTGGTTAATGAAATCCACCATGTGAGTAAAACATTTTTCTTTGCAATGCATCCGATCCTGCAACGCTTAATTCATTTTCCTAAATATTGGCAACAGAAGCAGACAAGCTTGCTTAAAGAAGGAGCATTGAAAAGCCTTAAGCACGAAAGAAAAGCAATGAAAAGAGACAAATACAGAGTGAAAGAGAGCAACTTTGTTAAATCTTTCAATTTCATAATGTAACAAGGTCTCTGTTTCTCTTTTCTTTCCAGAAGAATGCAATCAGGTATTGCCTTCTCCTCTTTATCTAGTGCATGAACAATGGGCGACACATACAGTCCAGTATATTATAATAACAAACAAGATGCAGCCATGTTCTGCAGTCCTGTGAGAATGTGGAAGGACTATGAAGAGTTAAGGGGTATTTGGTTACACCTCTAAAAAGTATTATTGAGAGAACCATCAATTTTCTTCAAGATCTACCACTACCTTCATTGGATGTAATCTTCGTAATAGTTGTCAGTAATTACAGAGACAAACCTCTCCAGCCAGGGAAGCTGATGAAGATCCTTCATGGCATCTACGTACGAGTCGGTACAGCGAGGTGGGGATTGATAAGGGTGATGATCACTAAGACTGAAACCCCCAGCAAGGAATCTTTGTATCAGTGCAAGCTGCGATTTCTCCTGGTCTGAGTAGGCATCCATGAGCAGGGGCAGTGAATTAAAAGTCTCCCATGCCCACTGTTCTGATTCTTGGACAGACTGACTGACCAAATCATTAGAGTTGTCTTCATCCCAAAAGGCACATTGACAGCTCTGTTGTCCATCTCTGTATTCCACACCACAAGAGTAACAGAACTCATGCCCGCACCTGAGAGAGAGAATTTAAAATTTGAACACTTATGTATCATATGATATTAAAGACCACCTGTAATGACAAATGCAATGTGATTGCATATTTGTCATCCAACTTTGTCAAAATTGTCGCCAAGAAGATGGTATATAGTTCTCTACACCAGTTCAACAAAACTTCTGCTTTTATCAATAATGGTAAAATGGGGATTGAAATGGATCTTTTCTCACAAAAATATTCTAATCAGGATGCATGGCTGATTCTTTGATGTTAATGATCAACATTTTGTATACTCAACCATGAGATAAAAGAAAAATATTGGGACTATTGCACAATTACACAAAAATACTACATAACAGACAATACACATGATTATGAGCAAACAAACTCAACAACATACTGTTCAATTTATCATTATTATTTTTTGAGTCAGAAATAGTCCCAGTTGCTTTAATGAGTCTTCTGAAAGCTTGCCTTAAATATTGCTTGAAAGTATCAGGCTAAATGATTTATGTTTTATCTTTCCAAACATCTGGAGGCCCTTTAAACATTTCTTACCAGTGCCCTTACCCAGAAGACAAGGGCTAGACTCCCCATTTGAAAAATGTGCATACAAAAAGGAATAGATAAAACCAATCATGAGAAGGAAAGGGAGGTTTCAAGGGAGATGTACACAGTCGAAATGAGTTTTTTTTTCCTCCTCAAATATTATGTTTTCTTTATGTCAAGCAGATGTCTATTTCTTTTCCTTGACACAACTACTATCATGATATGGGAATTACTGCTGACAAATCTGTTCTCAGACTCACTGGGGTCCAAGGGTTACTACAAGCCACAAATTGTACTTTTAAGAGTCAATGCCAAATAACATAGAATAAGGATATATTTGGTATAACTTGCTGACAGCTCATGAGAAATTTGATCTAGACTGGGTGAATAGATAATTCATGAAGGTAAGAAGGGACTGAGCAGTGCAAGGAGATAAGGCAAAATGATGGCATGCAGAGGTGACTAAACATGGTGATGAATTTAACATGATAACTGATGCAATGGGTGTCAAAAGTATGGAAACTGAAATAGATGCGTATGTTATAGATTTGCAATTTAGCTTAGGGTCATAGCAGATTAGTCTTTGATCTTGATCAAGAACTCTTAGTAAACCAAGATCAATATACAGATGTATGTGTCTGTGTGTGCTTGACAAAGATAAACTACAAAGAAAACAAAATAGAAAATAAAAAGAAACATAAATTGCACACATATCTTACCAGCAGGTCATGTGGTAGCATCCTTGAGAGAGCTCAATCATCCTGCGGCACTGTTGACAACGCCTCCACCTTTTGTTTTGGGCTAGACGATGCAGCGTGATATCAGATGCATCCCTTTCCTCCAACGGAAGATTCTGATACTCTTCACAGCTCATTGAAGAATGCCAAGGAACACCACAATCAACACAGATGGACCTTTGGCAAACTCGACACTCAACACACATAGTACCAGACTGGCTTGATGAACTTGCTCTAGTTGACACACATTCATGGGGATCAAGAAGAACAGAACAATTTGGATAGGGACAATAAAATCTATTTGAGTGGAGGACATCAGCTTCTGAAAAGGCCTTCTCTAGCAATTCATATGAAATGAAAGGAAGAAAAGATTTGCATTCAGTGATGGAGATGATATATTTGCAGCCTAACTGAGGGCATCTGATTGGTGCTTGAGACAACTGTAATTTCCCCTCAACATAGGTTCTCATACAATGTGAACAGAATTTGTGAGAGCACTTCATTGTGATCATCATTGACTGTAATTTATCCTCACAACAAATAGAACAACTCTCAAGCGATTTATTGTCACTTGCAGGAAAAGAAACAACCCCAACTGCTATCTGGGCTAAATGCAATGGCCTTTCAAGATCAATGCTTGGTGTGAGTTTCAGAACAAAAGCATCCAGGTTGCTGATATGTTCAAGAATTCTTTGCCTAAGAGCCATGAGAAGAGGTAATGCAAGTTTCTCTTCATTCACTATCTGCCAAAAGGGTAGATAGCAACTATGAAAAGATTATAAGATTTAGAATGCAAATACAAACAGATTCATGTAAAGATCATAAAATTCAGTTAACATCTTGTGACGCAAAGCATGCAGAAATCATGATAATCTCATCCACACTGAACTTTGTCGGTCATCATACAAAATGACCACAAGCAGCTGGCAATCAAACTCAACTTCTCATACGAGTATAGGATATCTAATAATCACTTCCTATGTTGTTCAGCTAAGAAATAAAGAATTTCAAATGACATGATTCACCTGTTCATATAACAACTCAGAGTCGGTGAAAGCATAAACTCTGCGGATATTGTTTTGCATAGCCTCAGCCAAACCATCCATCAGCGCCAAATAGTCTGCAACACATTCCGACACATAGAAATCAAGCTTTTTTTGCACCTGAATGATAGGAAGATCTTTTGTTCTCTCCATTACCACACCAATCCCAGAGAACCCACAACCAGATTCCCCAGCCTCTTCTACTGACAAGCCCTTGAAAAACATCTTCACTGCAAATTCATCAAGATCTTCTTTAGGCTCTTCCTTCACTATTTCTTCAATATCCTTCCACACGTCTTCATCTCCACAACAGCTGCAGAACTCTTCCTCATCTTCTTCCAACTTCATTTCTCCTACCAAATTCAAGGACGATCCGCCACCAAAATCAACTTTACCTTCCATCTTCAACATCAAAGTTACACGGAATCCCAGAATAGTTCAGGACGAATACATCCAACTGGACCAAATCTAACCAAAACTCAACAAGAAATCAATCAAAAATTCCCTCCCCTCTGCATCTATATATACTTGAGGGCAAAAGGGAGCAATAAGTGATTCCCGAATCCAATTCGCCTTCTACAAGTTCCACCTGAAATTGAACAGAGACCCATCAAAAAAATGCGTTCAAAAATCAAGACTTTATCATCAACTTGCCCTAACAACACTTTTAGAGCTAATAATCATAAATTTAAGTCTAACAAATACCCATTAGCAGATCATTGAAAAAAGTTTCCTGCTTTACAAAAAAGGAACAAAAACAAACTCAACAAGTCGACATCAATCAAAGTCAGCTCAAAAACTGACGCTATAAATAAAGTATCCAGGCCACGAAACTAGTAGAGAAAACCACAAGCAATCTATCGGCATGAAGAGGAATTCAGATAAGAAATGAAGCTTCCATACCACGAAAGGAAGTGGGTTATCATCAGACAACTGTACCAGGAAGATCAGACAGAATTTTCTTTATCTGAGACTGATGGATCACAATAAAGGGTTTTGTTAAATACCCTAACAATCTGATAAAAAAAATTAACCTCTGCAGATAATTTCAGGATAAAGTGTGCATTCAATGATTAAGAGTAAGAAAGTCAGAGTGTGATAGGCGAGCAACAAACGCGAGAAATGCTTAAATGGCGTAGAAAGAAAGAATCTTTACTGCAATCTCTGGCACTCCTTTAACTTCTTCTTGACTTCTCATTTATTTATTTACTTTCTTTCTCTACAATTATCTATAGTAAAGATTCCTTAACTTTTTTTTATTTTTAACGAAAATGATTATTTCTATTGCTTTCACTTTATGAAAGATATTATAATTTTCATTTAAATATTAATTTAAATGAGTGCAGTAAACGTCAAACTGATTATAGTATGGAACCAAATGCCACTTCTTAAGGTGGCTGGTCAATGCTTGACCCTAGACCATGGTTTCATTAGTGACTACATTAATAGCAAATTTTTTATTTTCAAAATTTTGTTAAAATTTTAATTTTATATTTTAAAAAAACTATTCTCTTATATTTTAGTTAAAAATAATCATGAAATGTACATGATATAAATACTAAATATAAATTAATTAAATATTATTTATATTATGATTTAATATAGTTCTTAAATTCGAATTAATTTTATTGAATGAAAATTTGCAAGAAGTGATACATTTTGACAATACGAGCTTTTGAGGTTAAGAGCAATGATCATGGGAGTGTTTGGTAGATAGTTTTTCAGCTACATTTCAGCTAAGTAAAGAATATCAAATGTTTGACTATATCAAACAGCTAATATATTTATTTGGTTAAGAGTTGGTTGGATTGGTTGATTCAACCCAACCAGTCATTTTTTGAAAAGCTACTTGGGAGTAACTTTTCAACCAATCAGCTAATAAAAATTTTACTGAAAGATAATTGTGCCCTCAAACTTATTTTGAACCTATCTGAAATGTATAGGATTAACTACAACTGTTATCTATAAATTCATCAAAACGTCTATATGGTAACTTAAATTGAGAAGCAAGATATCATTCATCGAGTAAGTTTGCAGACAACACAAGGTATAAAACTAGAGATGAGATTTAGATTTTGTTGTTGTTGTTATTATTATTATTATTATTATTATTATTATTATATTTTGTTGTTATTGTTATTGTTGTTGTCGTTGTTGTTGTTGTTATTATTATTATTATATGTTCTATATTTTTTTGTTAGAGTTATAAACTTAATTTTTATAGAATTAAATATCTAAAATCTAAATTACTATAAGAATATTCAACGAAATACTAAATTCATACTCTAAAGTCATGTCCTCATAAGTTATTTTTCATATAAACAGCTAATACTAAATAGCTAATTTTATCAAACATCAAATAACAAATAGCTAATGCAATCCGCTGATCAAATCAACTGATATAATCAGCTATCAGCTAACAACTAATACAATCAGTTGATTGTTAAACATAACCCATATCTGTGCTCATACATTTTTGTTTGTTGTGTTTTTATCAAACTTGACTTGTTTGTGCCGGAACTTACTTTTGAATACATGTTAAAACTACATTTTTCGTAAATTTATGCATTGGGATGATATGTGGCTTAGGAATAACTATTTTTTGACATTAAAAAATCTACCTAAATTTTTATATTTAGAAAATCAATTTGAGCTTTGACTTTTCTTTTATTGCATACTAACATGGTTTCTTTGTTGATGTCTTTAATAATTTTGGGCCTCTAAATTGAAAAAAATTGTATAAAGTTTATTTAGACAGGACTTTGACTATTCCCATGAAAAGTAAATCTATTGCTTCAAGTTTTACCATTTTGATTTTCCGGTTTTTATAGAACGAAGAGAAGTATAGTGGAAAAAAAAAGCATGGTAACTTAATTTTTTTTTTGGGTAGAAAAAGCGGGCGAAGTTCGAAAAGAAGTCTCTAACTAACGAACATAAGTAACACCAATAATATCATAAAAAAGCCACAAATTTACCGCATCCGGTAGGCTAGCTAAGGGATGAAAACGTAGACTAAAGTCATATACATGATGGGATAAAGCATCGGCGATGAAATTTCCCTCTCGACGGATATGTGTAACCGAAATCCTCTCGAAAGACTCCATTCGCTTGCGTTTTCGGGAAATCAAAGCGGCAACTAAAGCATTAACCTCATACGCTCCATTAATCATGTTAACGGCTAACAAATTATCACATTCAACTTGAATATGCCTCAAATTTAAACTCGCAGCATATTCAAGTCCATGGAAGACAGACCACACTTCCGCATTCAGAATCGGACATCGACCAATGTTAACTACAAAGCCGCCTACCCAATTACATTTAAATTTTGTTATCCAAAAGTGTATTATTTGATAAACAAGTCCTCAATGTGTAATGTAACTGAGTTATGTAAACCCAAAAATTCTGCAAAAAATTGATTATATGGAGACTTATGAGTGACCTTTACCAACCCATCAATGGCTGCAGAAAGCTTGCCATTAAAATAAATGTAAATAAAATAATTTGTAAATTACATATTTTATATAAACTATTTAATAAGCTAAGTAATTTAAATTAAACAATAAAGTTAATTAAAACAATCATTTACAAATTAAAAATTAAAATATCTAATAATTCTTGTACTTGATTACAATGATTATTAGAAAACTTAAACTTGAAAATCCTAAAGAATTTGAGAGACTTGGCAGTCAAGATTTCAATAATTACAAGCACTTACGAATTCCCTTTCAAGTATTCTTAGAGGCAAAGTTTAAAAAAAAATCAAAAATTAAAAATAGTGGAGTAAAGCAACAGGCCGTGTATGGAATGTGAATCGAAGTTCACATGTAAGGGATGTCTTCACCGTTGAAATCTTTGGTTAAATCCATAACTTCTGGTAATAATGGTTGTCATGAGGTAAGACAAATTTGAAATAAAGGGTAGCAGTGGACATGAATGCTTTCCAGGCCAACTTGTAAGTCTCAAGGTCAATGATATGTTGGAAAACATAATACTAAGAGAGATTTAATAAATATTATCCTATTTTGAGATAATAACTATATATTTTTGAAGATATGACTTGATAATTGCAGCTGGATTTTTGTGTGATTAAGGTAAGATATGGGCTGAAGTGTTGTCGTTTTTTAGTATGAAAAATACAAGTCTTGTGTGACTTTTGATAGCTGAAATTTTAGGGGTTACTCTGATGATTTTCAGCGGTTAATGGTGAACATATATTATTGTATGTGTTGTTAAATTTTCAGTGGAGGATCACGTGATTTTTGGTGCCCTAGGCAATCTATGATTTGTCTCTTGGTTGATAAGATACGTGGCTGGGTGATTTGGGCTACAGTAAAACCTCGATAAATAAATATTCGATAAATTAATAATCTCGATTAAATAATAATTTTCTTCGGTCCCGATTTGGGCTAATGAGATAAAATAATAACCTCGCTAAATGCATAAGATAATAATTTTAAAAAAATTCCTTAAGGCCCACTGAAAATATAAAATAATAATTCATTAAATAAG
>JAOSBL010000003.1:27858099-27886060 GCA_027568915.1 Erythroxylum roraimae | reverse complement strand
GTTTGACCATCAAGTGGCGGATTTCACACCCTT
The DNA here is from genome assembly GCA_027568915.1 of Erythroxylum roraimae. Taxonomy (NCBI): domain Eukaryota; kingdom Viridiplantae; phylum Streptophyta; class Magnoliopsida; order Malpighiales; family Erythroxylaceae; genus Erythroxylum; species Erythroxylum roraimae. The sequence goes on along the minus strand of JAOSBL010000003.1, from coordinate 27,886,027 downwards.
AGCTGTGCAAGTACCGAGAGATGACCAACAAGCTAAGGTATGTGAAGTTTGTTCAGAAACTTGCCAAGTAATATGCTGCATCAGATATATGAGGCGTTGTGAGGTTGTGGAAAGGGGAGGAGGTCAAAATATGGTAGTTGGTGGATTGAAAACTGTTCCGGCCACCCTAAACTATGTGGTTGAAACGCCTAAAAGTGGTATTCAGCCTCCTACGGTGGCTTATGTTTTGCAAACCAAGTTTCAACTCCAATACCAACAACAGTATCGTCTTTGCGATCACCACAGCCACTTCATCTTCCATATTCTCAGCCAATGCACACAGTAGGTACCCTTGAAAATCCGAAAATGCATTGAATGAATTAGAATCAAACTTAATCGATCTCCTTCTTACATAAATCATGTGAAAGCATATTCCTTAAACTTATACACCTTACAATATAGAGAGAAACCAAGATAAAACTTAAAAAATCCAGATCATATAAAATTCGAAATTTTTTATAGATCTCCAACCGAGCATCAACATTGTCTCGACATAATTCCGTAAATCAAAATCTAAAAGTAAAACTTTCAAACCATCAAATAGAGCCTTATTTTCACATCAAATAAACTATTCAACAAGTAAGAAAAAAAAGACACACACCAATCACTCAAACTTTAGAAAACTCATAAACCAATCACTCAAACTTTAGAAAACTCATAAATAAAAACTCAGAAAGCCTAGTGTTAACTCCTTCAAACCATCTTTTTTTAAGAAACAACATCATATACTTTAAAACTGTAAAGTGCACAGTCTCTATGTCCCTTGAAAAAATTCAAACCTGGCCTTATTCCTCATCACATTATCTCTAACATCAACTATCTAGTTGGTTTCTTCTTCTGAAGCAACTGACTTATCCTCTATCTGAACAATTTCTTTAACAGCAACAACTAACTGTGAATTTGGATAATTTCTTATTTTTCCTTCACTACGTCTTTTTGTTTGTAATTGATTCTTTCTAACTCAAGTATGTTTTGATAATATGGGCTGTTGTTGGAAATTTAATAGAGAGTGTCTAGATTTTCAGTTTTGAGGCCTTTGAAATATCAATTGTAACAGCTTATAACAATTTGGCCTTATATGCCCGATTACCCCACAAAAGTGACATGTAGGTATGAACTTTCAGTTCTTCCTTGCAATTTCTACTTTGACAGATCTGGTCACACTATTGATTTTCTTATCATTTACCTTAGAACACACTTTAAAAGTCTCCTTTAATCCTACCAATTTTCAACAATTGTTCTAATTTTTTGGTACCTCCATTTAGCATTCTTATTCCTTTTTCCATACTGACCAGCTTCAATTTTGTTTCTTCAAGCTCATCTATTGTAGATAACAACTTTTTCTCAAGGTCTTGAATGATGTTCTTCATGGTAGAGTTTTCCTTCTTTAGCTTTTCATTTTTCTTACATGTTTGCACTCACTTTGCATACATTAACTCATAGGCTTTGTAAATACACTCACTTTTGTCTTCTGAATCACTGTTATAATCTAAAATTAAACTTTGGACTGATTCATCTGTATTTTTCCAAAATTTTGGACTAATTTATCCACGATTTCATCATCAATTTCTTCCTTTTTTGTTTGTGTTAAGTAAACAACTGAACTTTTGCTATATAAAGCAACCAACACAGCATTACTAACAAATTCTTCTTCACTACCATACTCACTTTCGGATTCATTCTCACTCCAAGTGCTCGTATAAGACTTTCCTTTTCTCTTCTTCAAAGTATTAGCACATTCCACTTGCACATGTTCGAAGCCTTGACATTCTTCACTTTTCTTTCACCTTTTTGAGTTTTAGCTTGTTGTTTGAAGTTATTATTTGATGACCTCTCACCGTTTTGCCTAAAATTGGATTTATCCTTCTTCACTTTCTTTAACTACTTGCTGAAATTTCTTGTCACTAACTTTATATCCTCATTCTCATCATATTCATCTCCTAATTCATTCACAACTTTTCCAACCTCAGCTTGCAATGTCAATTCTTTGTTCTTCTCTCGTTCATCTCTCAATAAATTCATCTCAAAGTTGGTAAGAATCTCAATTACCTTATCCAAAGACAATTCAATGATATCATGGCCTTCTTCGATGGCTGCAATTTTCGGTATGAATCTCGAAAGAAGTGATCTCAAAGTTTTCTTGGCAAGTTTCATATTTGAATACTTCTTCTTAAGTTGATGTACTTGGTTAGCTATGTCACGGAACCTCTTATAGAAGTCTCTAATATTATCGCTTTCATCCATCTTAAGCAGTTCGAATCTAACAGCCAACATCTGAAGTTCAGCTGGATTGTAGCTGTGATTTGAGTGAGATATGGGTTTAAGTGTTGTCATTTTTTAGCATGAAAAATATAAGTTTCGTGTGACTTTTAGCAGCTGGTATTTTAGGGTTATTTATGATGATTTTTGACAGCTAATTGCAAGTTGATATCAATCTATCTGCTATTGATTTTTCTGTCAAAAATCACGTGATTTATGTGGCTGGGCAATTTTTGAGTTAGTGAAAATTTTCCAGCTACGTTTTTCTCTAGTTTTTGTGGTTGATTGGCAATCTTGGCAGTTGTGGTTTTTCTCTTAATTTCTGCTCGATTTGGTTGCGTAATCTGTGATTATGTGGAACCATTTGCTGCTGCGTTTTTCTTTTGCTCTTGCATGACTAAAGTGGGCTGCGTAATTATTAATAACCAGTTGTGTTCTTTCCTGTTCTTGAAAGACTATTGAGGGCAAATTTGGCAATTGTTCTTTGGAGGTGTTTGCGCGAGCTTTGTTAGGCTAATCAATTGTTAATTGTGTTGATTTTGGTGGTTATTAATAGTGGACGTGATGTGCAAAAAGTTCTAGCAGCTGGTGTGGATTTTGCAATTTAGATTTTTGCAACATTTCGGTGGAGAAACGTTTATTTTTGTTGGGAATTTTTTTGCTACTATGTGTGTGGTGTTTTAGCGTTAATATTATACGACTACAACAGCATTCTTGATGAACAACTTTCCGATCTTTCGTTGAAGAAGCTAGAATTATTAGGGAAGTTGTTTTTTTTTTAATCTCAAGTGTATTTGTTTGTGTTGATTATTGTTTAATCACTTGAGGTGTTTATTTCGTTTCGTTACCATTAAACATTGTTGAGAAAATCCTCTGTTAAGGTTAGCATGAGTCAGTCTTGTTATTGGGTGTGAAATACTTTCACAGGTTGTGAGGATGAGGGATAGTGTCAAGGTTTGAGTAAGTCGGTTCATTAAGGCCTTGTATAAAACTATTGTCGTTAGAGAAAGTATTAAGCTAGGTGAGGGCCCTGCAGACATAGGCAAGTTATGTCAAAATACGTTAGCAAATTTCTGGTGTTTATTTGCTATTTTTTGTTTTGAATTTTTTTATTTTCATATTGATTAGAAAGCTTATAATTATTGTGCCTAATTCACAGTTTTTGTGAAACTACATTCTTCGGGAATTTATACCCTTTTTCTTAATTTGTGACTAAACAATGCATTGGTCTTTACATGAAGTTAGTTTTTGTTTTTAATGGTCCTTGTCATTGGTTGGATTGGTAGTGTAAAAAGTTGTATACTTGCATCTCCTATTGAATGGTGTTAAGATATATGTTATACATCTCATTATTTAATTTTGGCATTTTTGATAATTAGATCTCCAAGATAATGAAAGTCTTTAAATTCAAATCAAGATAAGGTAGAAGATACATTGGATTTGACTTTGATAAAGACAAAATCTTGTAAAAGATATAGATGGGTCTACGATTGTGTAAATGTATAATTCTATGATGTGAAGACTTCCTGCATAATGAGATAAGCTTGCTCTTGGATATGCCTACGGTGGTGTACTATCATGGTTCTCTTTTGATTATTTCTGAAAATAGATTATTAAAAAATAGAGATGATTGTTGTATCGGTTGGGGTGTGACTCACTTTTAATTGAGCAGTTTTATGTAAGCCACATCTTTGTTCTTTAATGGGATCATCTAATGTTGGCTCTGGTGATTGGTGGTAAGAGACGAAGTTGATTGTGAGTGGGTGTTATGTTTTTGGTTAATTGTGTGATTTTTTGCAACTGGGTATTCTTCCATCCTTAAACGACAATTGGGGGTTGTCTTAGATAATTTTGTGGTTGTCATTTTTGGTGTTGGTATGCGAAAATTCTAGAAGTTTTTGTGACTTTGTAGCTGCTATCTTTGTTATTGGTTTGGTGCAAAAAACTTCAACAGTTGTCATGGTGGTTGCAACTTTATTGGGTTAACGTTTCGATGACGAAACATTTGTTGATTTGAGACATTTTATGGCTGTCGTACGTGGGATGTTTCAGTGGCTATATCGAAGATTCATAGCAGATTTCTTGGTTGACAACTTCCTGTTCTTTCGTTAGTGAAACGACATATTTAGGGGAGTTACTTTTTTATCTCAAATGTTTTCGTTTATGTTGAATTTTGTTTAATCACTTGAGTTGTTTATTTTGTTTCGTTATCAATAAACATTATTTAAGAAAATCTTCTGTTGAGGTTAGTACGAGGTGGTCATACTATTGGGTGTGAAATACTTTCACGGGTTGTGAGAACAAGGGATAGTACCAAAGGTTGAGTAGTGTCGGCTCAGTAAAGCCTTATATAAAAACTATTGTCATTAGTGAAAGTATTAAGCCAGGTGAGGGGCCCACAGACGTAGGCAAGGTGTGTTGAACTACGATAACAAATTTCGGTGATTTATTTTGATGCGTTTAATCTTTCTGATTTTTGTTTTTGCTAGAAATGACTGAGGGAAAATCTGAAAGTTTATGAAACCATTACATCCTTTGAATTTTTTTCAATTAGTATCAGAGCGGGTCACCGAATCAGAACTTAGTATATCAGGTCGGTGCAGATCCATGTTTTGCAATAAGAGAAGGTGCATCAATCATCAGGCCACCGTTGTTAGATGGTTCAAAATATTCTACATGAAAATCACAGATGAGAGTATTCATTTAGGCACAAGGAATAAAAGCATAGAACTTGATTTTAAAAGGCTGGACACATCTAGTGACGACTGATGAAAAGGGATAAGCAATGCTTAAAGATGCATCTGAGTGGACAAGAGCTAAAGAAGAGAGAGCTCTTGGAAATTCTCAAGCCCTGCACGCCATCTTCAGTGTAGTTGATAAAGGTCGCTTTGCTATGATATCAGCCTATGAATCGACAAAAGAAGCGTGAGACACTTTGCAAACTATACATGAGGGATCGAAATCTATGATAGCCTCAAAACTTCAGATGTTGGTTGTGAGATTTGAAGAGCTGAAGATGGATGAGAGTGAAACCATTAGAGACTTTCATAAGAGACTGCATGATATAACAAACCAAGCACATCAACTCATGAAGAAATACTCTAACCTGAAACTGGTTAAGAAGACATTGAGATCGTTACCTCCGAAGTTCATATTGAAAATTTTAGCAATCGAGGAATGATATCAATGAATTGTCTTTGAATACGGTAATTGAGATTCTTACTAACTTTGAGATGAATTTGTTGAGGGATAATCGAGAGAAATACAAAGGATTGGCATTGTAAGCCGAGATTGGTAAAGTTGTGAATGACTTAAGAGATAAATTTGATGAGAATGAGGATATGGAGTTATTGACAAGAAATTTCAGCAAGTGGATAAAGAAAGTGAAGAAGGATAGATCCAATTTTAGGCAGAACGGTGGGAGTTCATCAAACAACAACTTCAAACAACAAGCTAAAACTCAAAAGGGTGAAAGAAAATTGAAGAGAATTCAATGTCATAAGTGTTAAGGCTTCGGACATGTGTAAGCGGAATATGTTAATACCTTAAAGAAGAGAAAAGGGAAGTCCTATACAAGCACTTGGAGTAAGAATGAATCCAAAAGTGAGTATGGTAGTGAAGAAGAAGTTGTAAGTTGTGCTGCATTAGTTGCTTTGTACAACAAAAGTCCAGTTGCTTACTTAACAGTAACCAAGAAGGAAGTAATTGATGACGAAAACATGAGTAAATCAAAAAATTTTGGAAAAAAAACGCAAACAAATCAACTCAAAGCTAAATCTCAGATTATGACAGTGATGACAATACTTCAGATGATAAAAGGAAGATATTTATGAAGCCTATGAGTTAATGTATGCTAAATAGGTCCAAACATGTATGACAAATGAGAAGTTGAAGGAGAAAAACTCTACTATGAAGAACATCATTTAAGACCTTAAGAAGAAGTTGTTATTTACAATAGATGAGCTTAATAAAACAAAGTTGAAGCTGTTTAGTAAGGAAAAGGGAATAAGAATGTTAAATGGAGGTACCGAAAGTTATAAAAGTTGTTGGAAATTGGTAAGACTAAAGGAGACTTTCAAGACATTGGCTATAAAAGTGAATATTCTAAGTCTAATGACGAGAAAAGTGATGCAACCAGATCTATCTAAAGAGAAATCTCAAAGAAAAATAGGAGGTTTATACCTACATGTCACTTTTGTGGGGTTATCGGACACATAAGGTCGAAATGTTACAAGTTGTTACAAATGATATTTCAAAGGAGTCAATCGATAATCTAGACACTCCATTAAATTTCTAGCAACAACACATGTTACAAAACATACTTGGATTAGAAATGGTCAATTACAAGCATAAAAACGTAGTAAAGGAAAAATTAAAAGTTGTTCAGATTCACAATTAGTTGCTGTTATTAAAGAAATTGTTCAAACAGTAGACCAGTTAGTTACTTATGAGGGAGGAATCAACCAGACATCCGATGACAGAGTTAATGTAACAAGGAATAAACCCAGGTTTGAATTTCTTTGAGAGGCACAGGGATTGTGTGTTTTAAAATTTTGAAGTATATTGATGTTGTTTATTAAAAACAAAAAAAAAACTAGAAAGGGGGGTTCAAAGGAGTTATTGTCTAAGCTTTCTGAGTTTTTATTTATGGGTATTTTAAGGTTCAATTGATTGGTATGGGTTTGGATTTTTCTTTACTTGTTGAATAGTAAATTTGATGTGCGAATGAGGCTTTCCTTGATAATTTGAAAGTTTTGCTTCTGAATGTTAATTTACGGAGTTATGTCGAGAAAAAAATTGATGCTTGATTAGAGAACTGTAGGAAGATTCGAGTTTTCTATGATTCGAGTTTTTCAAGTTTTATCTTGATTTCTTTATATCGTGGGTTGTATGAATTTAGGCAATTTGTGTTTATATGGATTGTGTGAGGAGGAGATTAATTAAAGTTGATTTTGATTCTTTGAATAGATTTTTGGGGTTTATGAATTTTATCAGTCTTATGCGGATGACTTTGATATGAGTAATGATATGATGGATAGTGTTTTGACTGGTAGTAAATTGTCATCTTGGCGTGCTTATGATTCTTCCGCTGCACTTAATGTTGATTCTTATGCCTCTTTATTTGCTGAGATTGATCACATTGAAGGCATTCTTCATTTTAACATATTTTTGTCTCAAGGGGGAGATATTAGATTGTTTTTTGAGACTGTTCCATGCAGGGGGAGATTTCAAGATATATGTGTGATTATTAGTCTTGCTTTTTGGCATCCTTTGTCCCAAAGAGGAAGGAGACTTGGGTTTGTGTTGGTTGCTGCATTATATTTTATGTTTTGCTTATGTTGAGATGATTGTTAATCTTGGATGATATTGTCTATGTTTGGATCTTGGATTAAGGGGGAGTCTTTGTCATGTAAATTGTGAACTCGATGTTATATGTCTAGGTATCTTCTTTAAGGGATGTTTCAGATTTGTGACAAACAATGTCAAAAAGGGGGAGATTGTTAAAATATATGTTATATATCTCATTATTTAATTTTGGCATTTTTTGATAATTAGATCTCCAAGATAATGAAAGTCTTCAAATTTAAATCAACATAAGGTAGAAGATACATTGAGTTTGACTCGGATAAAGACAAAATCTTGTAAAAGATATGGATAGGTCTATGGTTATGTAAATGTAAAATTATATGATATGAAGACTTCTTGCATGATAAGATAAGCTTGCTCTTGGATGTGCCTATGGTGGGATACTATTATGGTTCTCTCTTGATTATTGTCGAAAATAGATTATTGAAAAATAGAGATGATTGTCGTATAGGTTGGGGAGTGGCTCACTTTCAATTGAGTAGTATGTAACCCACCTCTTTGTTCTATAATGGGATCGTCTCATGTTGGCTACGGTAATTGGTGGTAAGAGACGCAGTTGATTGTGAGTGGGTGTTGTGTTTTTAGTTGATTGCAGTGATTTTCTGAAGCTGGGTATTCTTTCATCCTTAAACAACAATTGAGGGTTGTCTTGGGTAATTTTGTGGTTATCGTTTCTGGTGTTGGTGTGTGAAAACTCTAGAAGTTTTCGTGACTTTGTAGCTGTTATCTTTATTGTTGGTTTGGTGTGAAAAACTTTACCAGTTGTCGTGGTTGTTGCAGCTCTATTGGGTTAACGTTTTACTGACGAAACATTTGTTGATTTGAAACGTTTTGTGGTTGTTGTACGTGAGATGTTTCGATGACTATATCGAAGATTCATAACAGATTTCTTGATTGACAACTTCTAATTCTTTCGTTGATGAAGCGGCATATTTAAGAGAGTTGCTTTTAATCTCAAGTGTTTTTGTTTATATTGTGAGGTTAGTACGAGGTGGTCGTACTATTGGATGTGAAATACTTTCACGAGTTGGGATAGTGTCAAGGGTTGAGTGGTGTCGGCTCAATAAAGCCTTGTGTAAAAATTATTGTCGTTAGTTAAAGTATTAAGCTGGGTGAGGGCCTGCAAACATAGACAATTTGTGTCGAACTGCTTTAACAAATTTCGATGTTGATTTATTTTGATGCGTTTAATCTTTTTTATTTTTGTTTTTGCTAGAACTGACTGGGGAAAATTTTGAAATTTTACGAAACCATTATATCCTTCGGATTTTTTTCAATTTGAATAACCAAAGAGATAACTGATACCTCAACTTTCTAGTATAGTTTTGGTACGAATTGGTTTATATGAGAAATTTCGTTTGTACACTTTGTATCAAGAACCTTTTCTTTAAGATAAATACTGATACACAACTTTCCAAACTAAACTAATTGTTTAAGCAAGTACCTACTGATCGAGCACTAACTTGGTTTGGTTTCCAAAACTTTCAAGATGTGTGAAAGTTCAGAATCTGATAAAACTTACTCAAAACTGACGACAAAGTAAAGGAGAACAAAAGATCGTCGTCGTCATCATACAAGCAATCACAAGAAGTGCACACAACAATCTCCAAAAGCGCTTCCACTATTGCAGAAGCAATTCAAGCCTATGAAGAGAAAGAAGAACAAAGGCACAAAGATCTCGACACTTACATGAGAGAAGACTCAAGATTGAGGAGTCCAAAATAAAGATCAAGAGGGAAGGGATTAGTGCTATAGTGGATGCCATTAACAATCTTGCTAACTCCATTCTGGCTTTAGCTTCCTGTATAAACTGGTCTGCTCTAAATCCTAACTGACCCTCCTCTACTACGGTTAAGAACATGACCAAGTCTTCCATTGACTGAAGCTGTTTCCTATTCTTTAGGTGTAATCTAGTTTGTTATTCTTTCTGTTACACTTTGTTATTTCCTTTACTTGTATCTATTTAAACATACACTCAATCTTGTAAATGTCATCGAAATATATATTCATCACAATCTTTACATGGTATCAGTGCCCTAACCCTAATGGCAAAAAAAAATTCCTGCCTCCTTCGTTGTTTTGTTTTTCAAGCCATCATGACCAACGACAACTCTTCCTCTTCTGCTACAATTGTTGCTGCCACTCCTGCGTCAAAATCAAATCTCATTGTTCTCAATACAGGTATTCAAGGAGACCCAAAGCTTGATGGAACAAATTATCCGTCATGGAATATTCTTTTTGAATCGTTGTTGTTTGGCTATAATCTCATGGGATATGTAGATGGAACATATCCATGTCCTGCCAAGAATCAACCTCTGCGTAATTCCTGAATTCGACAAGATCGCTTGATTCTTTATGCAATCTTGTCATCTGTTTCCTCGTCTGTTGTTTCCTTGCTTGGTTCGGCTACAACCTTGTATCAAGCCTGGTCTCTTCTCTCTCATCTGTATACCGGCAGGTCCCGTTCTAGATTGATGTCACTGAAGGAGAGATTGATTAATCTCAACAAAAATGATTCTACTGTCACTGCGTATATGAACAAAATAAAAACCATAGCTGATGAAATAGCCATGGTTAGCACTCCTGTCGATGACACAGATTTGGTCATCCATACCTTAAATGATTTAGATGAAAGTTTCAAAGAAATCAGTACGGCTATCTGAGCTCGTGAAATTGTCTTTATGCAGCAACCTCCTGGTTTTGTTGATCCAGCTCACCCAACACATGTGTGCAAATTACGGAAAGCTATCTATGGTCTCAAACAAGCTCCTCGTGAGTAGTATCAGGAGCTTCGGTCGTTCCTCTTAGCCTCTGGGTTTGTTACCAGCAAAAGTGACTCCTCACTCTTCATTTTTACTCGTGGCTCCTCCATAATGTTCTTTTTAGTCTATGTTGATAACTTGCTTCTCACGGGTAATTCGCAATCTTTGCTGCAAAACTTCATGCTTGCACTCTCCACCAAATTTTCATTGAAGAACATGGGGCCACCATCATATTTTTTGGGTATGGAACTGATTCCAAATTCGAGTGGTCTATTTCTATCCCAACGACATTACATCCATGATCTTCTAATCAAGTTTAAAATGGCCGATTATATCCCATGTTCCACGCTGTTATGCTCATCTTCTCCTCTTCAATTACAAGATGGCTATACCTCCGCTGATGATACTCTTTACAGAAGTATTTTAAGGGCACTTCAGTATGTCACACTCACTCGCCCGGATCTTAGTTTTTCTATCAACAAACTGTCACAATTTATGCATTTCAGAGATTCACTTCAGGCAGTTAAAGCGCACCCTTCGATATCTCAAACATACTCACAATTTTGGACTCCAGTTATACACACCGTCTCATCTACAATTAGAAGCATTTAGTGATGCACCCTGATGCAAGAACTTCGACCTCGGCCTATGTTGTTTATTTTGGTGGTTCGTCGATCTCTTAGAGTTCAAAACGTCAACGCACAGTGGCTCGCTCATCGACAGAAGCTGAATATTGTGTTGTAGCATACATCGCCTCTGAACTTATATGGCTCCAAAATCTTCTTTGTGAACTAAAGGCACCATTGACAAAGTCTCCTGTCATTCACTGCAATAATCCTGGTGCTACATATGTTTGCTCTAATCCTGTGTTTCACTCCCGTATGAAACATTTATCTCTAGATTATCATTTTGTCAGAGAACAGGTTCAACGAAAATGCCTACAAGTCACACACAACTCGGTAAACAAGCAGATTGCGGATGCATTAACAAAGTCCCTTCCTCGAACAAAGTTTGAGGAACTTCGAGACAAGATGAATATCGTTGGTGTCAATTTCATCTTGCAGGGGTGTAATACAGATAAGAACATGACCAAGTCTTCCATTGACTGAAGTTGTTTCCTATTCTTTAGGTGTAATCTAGTTTGTTATTCTTTCTGTTACACTTTGTTGTTTCCCTTGCTTGTATCTATTTAAACATACACTCAATCTTGTAAATGTCATCGAAATATACATTCATCACAATCTTTACATCCTCCTATTATTTATCATGACACCATAAGCATCTCTTAATCACTTGTTATCTTATGGCATTTCAACTTTTTGCCTCTTTCCCTTTTCTTTGTGTCTTTTCTATATATTGTAGAGTTTGTGCTTCCATCTAATATGCTTTCGTAATTTTCTTTTATATTAATATACTAAAATTTAAAAGTAAACATTTGCTAAAGAAGGGATGTTTCGAACTAAAAATGTAATTTCAAATTCATTTTACATTATAATTTCAGAATTTTTATCTTGTTTGGTTAGTTGAGAAAAGAACCTACTAATCTAATAAAAACGTATCATAATGCACGTTATATGGTGTAATTTGGTTGGCCTAATGGAGAACAACTCAAGTAGACTGAGATTAGGGATGTCAAATTTAGCTTAACCTGATTTTGGCCTGGGTTGTCTGGGCAACGGGCCAAAGTTGGGCCGAGCAAAAGTGATGTCGTTTTTGATAAAACGATTTCATTTTATATGTTTATCTTTAAAAATATATATAGTAGATCGGGCTACAGGTCACCCTAGTCCGCAGTCGAGCCGGGTCATTGACATTCCTAAGTGAGATTTGGGGCTTTGAAAGAAAAAACAAATCCAAATTCTAGTAAACCCAGTTTGTCCAATACATTGACATGGAAAAAAAAAACAATGATCTGAAAACCGAACTGAAAATTAAACTAGTAAGATAAGAAGTTTAAGGATTAAAAAATTTAACTTGTATTAGACATAAAATCGACTAAAGAATAAATAATTGAAAGAGATTGCTCTTATTTATCAAAGAATTCGAAGTTTAATTTAAAAATTTGTTAAATGAAAATTAATTGATTTATTTTAGTATATAGAAACTTATTAATTTACAAAAATTGCTCGATTAATTAATGAATTGATCAATTTTTAACAACAAGAATTATTAAAGTAAATCGAACTGGAAAGTTACAAATCCAATCAAAAAATGGGACGATTCAAGATTTTTGCGGTTAAACCGAGTGAGTTTTTTAATCATTGAACAAAACAATAGATAAGAGTCAAAAATTTTAATGTTTAATATTTTTTAATTCTTCTATTAATATTTTGATGATATATTCAAATACGCGTAAATTTTGACATATACAAAAGAGTTAAGTAGTCATTTTATTTTTTATCAATATAATTTTTGAATTTATTATAATAAATATATTAATTATTTTAAATTTAAAACACTATCACTTATTTGATATTGAAAATTATGTAATAAAATATTATATAATCTTTTTAAATATCATTTAGTTATACAAAATATTAATGAAATTAATATTTGATTTAAAAATTTATTATTTATCATTTATTATTCCTTTTAGAATGTATTCAACTGGTCAATTCAACCCCCCAACCCATACGGTAAATAGTCCACAAAGACCAAAAATCAAAAGTTTCTAGAAAAGCTGTTGAATAAGTACTTACACAAGGCCAACGATAAAGTAACGTAGAGAAGTTTCTCTTTGTTTAAGGAAGAGAGGTTTAGAGGGAGTTTTCTTATACAAGAAGCACAACGGCAAGAACAAGAGTCCTTTGATTGGGGGAAGCTCCACGAAAGGATCGATCTTTGTCCTTGCCCTCTTATTGACCCCTTTACCTTGTTGTCAAAAGCTTTTCTATTTTTCCTCATCACAAATCCCATAACAACAACATCCATGGCCACCACCGGAAACAAGAGCATCAATGCAAAATTGGTCAGTTTTCTTGTCTTTTTTATCATTCTTTTACGTGTCTCTGATGTGGGTTCGCTTCAATTTTGGTTTTTTTCTTTCTGTTTTAGGTGGGGATTTGAGCTTAATTTTGATCATGTTTTGACCGTTTCTGATCTGAATTTGATTTGGTTTTGATCCGTAATTTGCTGTTTTTCTTCTGCGCTACTTCCTGACAATTATGTTCTATGGGTCTGTTTCAAATCTTAACATTTATTTTCTGGGCGTTCACGTTTAGCTTCTTAAGCCAATACTCAATAGGTATCTTCTTAGTATAGATGTTTTGAATGCAATTTCTGGCGTGAGTTTGTGAAAGTTTTCAAGGATATTCTTTTTAATATCTTAGTTATCAATAACAAAATAATGAACTGTTATAATACTTGTTATAGTGGCCTTGAAAATTCCGCGTTGAGTTGATGGCTTTGATGCCCAGCTGTACTCAAAACTAAGCTAATTCGTGATTTTCTGCTGATTCAGATAGAATCTTTCGACCACTGTTGTACTCTTGTGGCTCGCAGGATGTCATGCGCGATTATTATCCTATCTTAGGCAACTTAGATACCCTATCAAATAGTTTTCACCTGCCAATTTTTATGACATTAATGTAATTTTCCCACCAACGGTATTCATTGACAATTCCCTCATCTTGGAAGTATCCTATGATTCACTGAGTTATCACAATCTCAATCCTCCATTACTAAGCTTGAACTTGGTTACTCTTGCCAAATTAAGCTCCATCACAATAATGGTGTCTTCAGATTGCTGGCAGCAGCATCAATAGGCTTATAATTCTTTCTTTGTTAATAGAAATGGCTCTGATCAGAATTTAAAATCATATTGTTTAGCTGCACATGCCTGTCATTGATCCTAGCATCTTTCATCATGATTTTCTGGACGTTCTTTTTGGCAAAAAACATAGTTCCATTGCTAGGAAATCATGCTTTTAATTTTTAGACCAGCAAGCTCTCCCATTTAATTTTTCTTGTCTACTAGATGCTTATGTACTATTCTATGCTTCCATTGACATTAAACAGCATGTGAACTTTCAGGGGAAAGCATGATTGTGGACCAATCATTATTGTCAAAACTAAATCCTTTAGTAGAGGTCACACAAGCATGTGAACTCTTCTCTTTGCTGGCCCTCCCAGTTCAAGTAGCTACTACCCTATTTCTGTTTCCAAGTAGTTCATGGGACTTTTTTGTCTGAAAAAGTCTCACTTTTGATGGATCCCATCTGATTTCAATTTTACCTATCGTAAATTGATGGAAGTATGCAGCTCATTTTTTATAATAAAAAAAAAGTATGCAGCTCATTCTTTAAACAATTTGAAAACTGTTTTGGTCATTGTTTTAGGACATCTTCCTTCATTTATTATATTGCTTTTTGGTTACTTTTTCACTTTTACGTTTCAGGTGCTTCTTGGAGATGTTGGTGCTGGGAAGTCCAGTCTTGTCTTGCGTTTTGTCAAAGGCCAGTTTGTTGAATTTCAGGTTTGCAATCATAGACTTAAATAGATTGTACCATTGTTAAGAGAAATGTAAATCTGTAGGTGCATGCATGTGTGCACACACCCACTTGCTTGTATTACAGTGTGCATGCCCTCTTATCTATGTACTCATGCATTTGTGAGTCTGTTTATGTTGACATGCTCTGTTCTGCAATTAGAAGCTTGAAAAATCCTGTGCAAT
This sequence comes from Erythroxylum roraimae, assembly GCA_027568915.1. Lineage (NCBI taxonomy): Eukaryota > Viridiplantae > Streptophyta > Magnoliopsida > Malpighiales > Erythroxylaceae > Erythroxylum > Erythroxylum roraimae. The sequence continues at coordinate 27,870,928 of JAOSBL010000003.1, read as the reverse complement.
GTAGGAATCAACCATTGGTGCTGCATTTTTCTCACAAACATTGGCTGTCAATGACGCCACTGTTAAATTTGAGATTTGGGACACAGCAGGCCAGGAGAGATACCACAGCTTGGCTCCAATGTACTATAGGGGAGCTGCTGCAGCAATTATTGTATATGACATATCTAATCAGGCAAGTGACTGAAAGTTCAACTTTGTCTTTTTTTAATAACTTCGGTTACATATTTCTTAAGAATGAGTTTGATATGCAAAGTTGTCTGTGAAATGACTAGATGAGGATGCTTTCTTTTGACACCTTTGGAGTTCATGTATAAGACTTCCTTCATAAATTCCTCTTGAAAGAAACGACAGATGGTGATGCATCTTTATTTCATGTCTCTTGTTTGTGACCATATACGGATTGGTGTATCAAAGCTAATGAACTTCGGATTATGTTGACTGACTTGTTGAATTATTGTGCCTCCATGAATTTTACATCTGTTTGGTTAATAAATTTGGAATTATTTGTTGTTGAAAATATGCAACAAGGCTGTCACTTTGCATTTTAGGTATTAAGAAGCTTAGTCAAGAGGTAACATCTGCATTTCCTTGTCTTTGCTATGTGTGTTTATTCCAACTTTGGGCCTCAAATGAAACTACGGCAAATTTATGGCATGATACGCAAATTAAAATTCCCAGCTGTTCTGTTCCAAAGCTAACCTTCTGCAAGAAAACAGTGTAATGTGTATTGGATGACTAATAAAAGCTTGTTATCTAAATGTGACCTTGCACTATTTTAGAACGTTACATTGCAATACCCTGCAGGATTTGGTTTGGGTTTTCCTGGGATAGCATCTTTGTTTCTCTGTTTTGTACATACTGACAGTCAACCTTTATTTTCTATAGGCATCATTTGAGCGAGCAAAAAAATGGGTACAAGAACTCCAGGCGCAAGGTACTTCTGAAACTATAAATTTGTTACTGGTGACATAGGCTTGGACGAAATTTCTGTTGTTGGTAGTTTTAAATGGTCTTCTTCTGGAACTTTTGCATCTGTTCAATTTATTTCACATCCATTTCTCTGATGTCTATTTTATAATAATAGCAAATGTTATTAACTTCTCTTTCTCTTATCCAACAAGGCAATTCAAATATGGTTATGGCACTTGCTGGGAATAAAGCTGATTTGTTGGACGCAAGAAAAGTAACAGCTGAGGCAAGTACCTTGTCATCATGCTACTTACAAGTGAAATAAAATCCTTGTATCGTGGCAGATATAGTAGCATATCAAATAAGTTGTTCTTTTTCTCCTCAATTGTCTGTTGTGGTAGACGGTTGTCTCTGTTTTAATGCTGTGTGGACAAAGTATCATGTTTCCTGTATGTGGTATTGGTCATACTCCTGAAAGATTTACGAGTTGAGAAATGATATCTATGAGATTAAGTCAGTGTATTTACTGATCCTAAGGGTATCATATATCATGTGATACAATTTCTGGGAAACAGCATGGATTCACCTCAGTAGTTAGGAGAATTAGTGAAGATAAGAGATGAATCGAACAGTCCAAGAGAGTTCTAGATAGTGAAGTTCTAGATAAAGTAAAGTTGGCTATACTTTGCAAGAATGGGTTAAGGAGTTGAATCGTGCTTATGGTTTTACATCTTCAAATATGACTGCCTTTTCTCTTATCACTTCATGCCAATAGATGGGAGCCACATGCCCCAGCTGGCAATATGCGAGCAACATCTGCAGAAGGTTTGTACTTATTTTTTTGTTCGCTAATTCTTGCAGGAAGCTCAAGTATATGCTCAGGAGAATGGCCTTTTCTTTATGGAAACGTCAGCAAAAACTGCAACCAATGTGAATGACATTTTCTACGAAATAGGTATGACTGAGATGAAATATAATCATGCGATATGAATTCTGCAATAACCAGTTGTTTTTTTCCTTTCTGGACTGACAATATCTTTTTGCCTTCATCTTGGATTGCAGCAAAAAGGCTGCCTAGTGCGCAGCCGGCACAGAATCCATCAGGCATGGTTCTTATGGATAGACCGGCAGAAAGGACAGTGTCGGCATCTTGCTGCTCTTGAACATGAATATGATTCTATCTGCTTGTCTTCTTAAAGAGTTCTTTGTGATGGTTAAATATCGGGTTTATCAGTGTTTATGTAAAACTCAATCAATCTTTGTACATGGAACGGTTCCTTTTTCAGTGAAATTGCAGTGGCTTCTCATGAAATGCTGTGACACTTCACCTTCTTGTGTAAACTCATCCATGTAAGTTTGAAGCATAACATTTTATCTAGGTATGTTGTCCTGGTATAGGAGTAGTTGGCTTATGTTGTAAAAGATACAAATATTCTCTGTAATTTAAGAAATAAATTCTTTTTCTATTTTTAGTTTTTCAAAAAAGTTTTATTAGTAAACATGAATTAATATAATATTTATCTTAATTTAATTTAATAATTATTAATTTGAGTTGAGTTTAATTAGTTTGGTTTGAGTTTAAGAGTTGAATTGAATTATTATATAAATAATAATTAATTAGTTCATTTTTTATATTTATATTAACAATTTTGAGAATTTTAAAGATTAGGGGATTTTTCTAAAATTATATAAAAAAGTTTGTCTTTTATACTTACTTTGTTTAAAAAAAATTCTTTTTATATAGATCGCTTTTTTCAACTTTTCACAATTTATTAATTATCTTAACCAATGTTTTAGCACTAAATTGACGAGAGGTTTAAAGTATTAGAATATTATTTTGTTAAATAAAAATTAATAGCTTTTAATAAATTATTAATTAATAAAAATTAAATCTATTAATTAATTAATTTTTAATAATAAAGATTATTAAAATAAGTCAAATAAACTGTTTAAAATTTTTGTGACCAAAAGACCAAATTTGAAGTCTTTTTTTTTTAAGCTGATCACGAGATTTTTTAGAAGGGTCTTAACTATAGAAAGATACCTTTAAGTTATTTATACTCAGACTAATTCTTGCTCGAGCCGGGTAAGTTTTTTGTCGGAGGCAAAGCTTTAGCTTTAAGTTTTAAGCAGCTACATATATAAGAGAGGTTTTAACCCGTAATCTCACTTAAATCAAGAGAGCCTTTTATCAACTGACTTGTGCAACGAGTCTTTAATCATTAAACTAACTTAGGATACTAGCTGATAAGGATTCTGTTCCTTTCGTTTTCAGCCATCCAATTTATTAAAACGTAACAGGGGGAAGTGGATTTTTGGGACAGGAGACTGATAAGTGCGTACTTTTGACTTGTTTAGTTTGTCTGCCACCTGCTAAAGATGATGTTCACTGCCAAAAGCAAGTTGGCATGTCCGAATAACAAGGAAAAACGCATTTTCCAACCCTTCTATTGTCAATCAATCAACCAGTGTCTTCTTGTTCAGTTTCTCTTAGAAGAAATCCTCTATGCCGTTATGATTTCTTTTTGTTTTTTTTAATCAGAAAAAGATATACACGAAACTTTAATGTACTGGTCAGGGAAGAGACACTCCCGAGATATTCTCAAGTAGGATAGACAGATAACCTACGGGCAGATTTTGTAACAGATGGATGCTAAGTTCTAGAGAACTCGCGTAGTTAGCTAGTCAATCCGCAACTCTATTAACCTCACGGTATATATGTTTAGCCTTCACGATTTATTCTCTAGCTATTAAGTTATACTGAATTTGCTGATCTTCCGAGGATGATGATATGTTGATAACTATCAAGAAGTCCACGTCTAATTCTATTCTCCGATATCCAAGACTCCATGCAAGTTATGCAAGTTGTAACCTGATAAATACCTCCCATAGTTATGCGCAAACTACGGTGTAGAAACCTATGTTATGCGCAAATCCACCTATCCAAGTTCCCGTACTGTCTCGAATTATCCTTTCTGCCGAAGCCCGCGAGGAAGAAACTTTATACGCACCATCCATATTAAGTCGTGTATCCATTCAGGTGGAGGATTTCTCCAGCTAACAAGGGTTTCTACTCGCAGCGTTAGTCAGTAGTCACCATAAGGCTCTTCCAACTAATTCCTTACCCTGTTCAATCGAGTTTACGTAATCAATCACTATGCCGTTATGATTTCTTTTGAAAGTGGTGTAAAGAACTTTAGGATCAATTATATTCTTTGAAGATTATTTAAGAATATGAAGATTATTTATAGTTAATACATTAAAATAAAATTAACACAGTAAATAGGTTGCAAAATCATTTGAATCTTAGTCCTTAAGGAGCCTCGGGTTACATATAATATTAAGAACTAAAAGACCCCTCAAAAGAAAAGAAACAAATCATTCATGTTTATTTAGCATTCATGTTTATTTAGCATCCCCTCATGACTAAATCTTAATTGAATCTTTAGTTGGAAAAGTAAACCAGCAAGAAGAGAGACATAAACAAGAACAAACATGGAGTTACAATTGCACAAAAATCAGTTCCAGTTTGGGTCCCAAAAGACCATCATTCCCATAAGACTTGGAATGAAAAGCTCTGTTTTTGGTATCTGGCTTTTTAGTAAGCAGTTGCCAATGGCTACAAGTTATTCTGCAGCTAACAGTGAAGTAGTAAAGTCAAAACTTGGACGCATTCATTCCAACAGAAACTGTCACCAAAAGGTATACATATACTAAACAAAGTTTTTACAGAGACTTGCATGTTTCATGCGCTCATAGTTTTCTAGCCCTTTTACTAAGAGGACCTTTAGGACATGTAGTGGATGAGGAGGAAGACAAAACATAGTTCTTTTCGGCCTTGTCCTTATCAAAAGCCTTGTGAATGTCTTCTTTGAGCTCCATGTACCGCGTCCTCCTGATGCCTCCTTGCTCATCTGCGGTGCCTCTTTCAAGGTCTAACAGATCCAGAAGGTCATCATCCATCAATTTATCTATCACATCCGAGCAGTTGGGGAAATATCGTCGACCTGTTTCCACTGATATCACAGAAAACACGAGTTCAAATGATAATAGCTCTAACAAAGATTATATTTTTATTCACCATAATCATCCAAGATTTGCATTATGATTAATTCTGGTGCAAGCAATCAGACGGGACTTCAGTAGCTGCCAAGTATCAAAAGTTTAACATTCTAATTCCAAAGCAAAATCATCATTTTCACTTCCACCAACCCCATTTGGTTTCAGAACAATTCTGCATCTCCACTACCTTCCTTTTTCTAGATAAACCAATAATTTGATAATGAATACACCTAATTGTGAAACAACAACACAATTTCTTGAAATAAGAACATTCCGTTTGCAGAATGTAGACATATTTGGAAACAACACTAAGCTCTGTCTTTGAATTGCAAGAACAACATAAAGCTGTAAATACCTGTCTTCATAAGTGCTTCCATCCTAGTTTGGAGCCTTTTTTTCTGCCCTACAGGGGTCTCATTTAAGTCAACTTCTCTCAAGTTTCCACTAGAACCTCTTGCTGCGGCAATTCCGGCAAACTCAGATGTAGTCTCAGCATGTGCATTGCCCATTGCTAGCTTGGCTTCCGCAGGGAACAGTAATCGTGCAAATGCCACTGTTATTTACCAGAGTTATTAGAACTCAAAACATTAAGCATAAGCATGCTCTAACCATTACGGATTAACTGTTTCAGTCAAGGGTAAGCAGCTGAAGCTATTCAGACAATAAACTGTCTGAAAGTAAATCACCAACTCAAGTTTCACCAACCCTAGTAAAGAACAACCTTCAGGATAGATTGGCAGAATTTAAAGAAAAATGTAATATGTCTCATCCAGGAACAGCAATAAAAAGTCAGAACAGATTATTAACAGAAAAAGCATAGTCCAACAAGAAAAGTAAACTAAATTTACAATTAAAACAGAGTGATCCATCGATCTGTTATAAATTTAATAGTGATTGATAGATTCAATAATGGATCAAATTATGCCCATCTAAAACTGCTATATTTGTCACCACCACTTCATAGTTACCACCTTTAAACATAAAAGCTAGAAGATCAAAGCCAGTACCCATTCCTGAAGCTGGTTCAGACATAAAAGGTATCTTTCATTACTCCTACTTCTTTTAAGATTTCACTTTAGCTGTAATATCTTCCCTTAATATCATTTTTTCTTTTAGTTTACGCTTGTAGTTGGGACATCAGTTAACCTGTATGCTACATTATATTTAAATACCATAGCCTCTATCGGACTGAAATTGAGAACTCTAACCTTAATTTATGAATATGACAAAGAATGAGAACCAATTTCTTTAATCAACCATATTCTTTAGAGTTAGCAATGAAGGTGCCTTTTCATAATTTTCATGCCATGGCTAGAGTTATATGAGCAACATTTACTCTATTAGAGAAAAAAAATTAAAGAAAAACATACCAAATCTTTAATGTGAGCAAATCATGTCCAATTCTCACAATGCCAAACAAGGAATTCACCAATTGGACCATGATCACCCAGATTAATTGGAAAGGTTTCAACACTAAAAGAAACATATTTTCAGATTTGGACACGAAGTCCAACATAAAAGGCTAAAAAATAAAGGCTACAATTGCTTTTATTAGAGAAACTGATAATCATATTGCAGAAGAATTAATGTAATACCTCTGTTCTCAAGGTACAGAAGCTTCATATACAGATCATCACTCATTGCCTTGAAAGCATCAGAATTATCCCCAGCCATAGGGTTCCTGCGCATTTCGGTCTCCAAAACATTAATGCATATACGGTCTTTATTTGATTCCTGCCCCCGCTCTATCTTGGCATGATAATCTTTCGGCCTCGTCAACCGCCGGCAAATGTTAACAGCACTTTGTCCATCGAATGTTAAGTCTGATGCAGAAGCTCCTTTCTCCAGTAATGACACTATAATTTCTGGCTGCTTTCGCATTGCAGCAATGTGGAGAACTGTGTAACCTCGTGCATTTGGAAGTCTGAGATTAGCAAGTTCAAGACTAAGTACCTCAGTGACAACCTTGTGGTCACAGTATGCTGCAGCATAATGGAGAGCATTAGCATCATCTAAGGTTATTTCAGACTCAGTTAGGAGAAGTTTGACGAGTTCAACATCATCAGAGTCCAATGCCTTCAATATTCTCTTGATCCTCTTTTCACGCAAGGGATCCAAAGTGGTATCCTGTTCACCATCAGACAGAGACTTCTTTCTCAACAGTTCAATGCTCTCTGCAACTTCACAGGGAAGCTCTTTCTCTATAGAGATGCTGTCAAGATTTGACCGAGCTATTCTATCAACACATTGATCAAGAAGTTGATTTGCTTGACAATGGAAGGAAACCAGAAGTATTGGAATAACATCTTCCACTTGAGCCTTCTCAACAAAGTTGACTAGGCGTCTCTGCATATGTATGCGTATGTCAAATTGCTACAAGTCTCTTCTTTCTTATCAAACTTGTGTGTTTCAGACAAGAATACAGGGGTTCAAATTCATTTTATCTTATCTATTCAACCAACAACAACAGAAAAAATAAGTCTTTAATCAACTATTAGACACAAGCCTTGACAAAAATAGAATGTGACAATGTAATACCAAAAGAAGCTGCTCCTAAGTCCTAAGCCGTTTATCACAGTAGAGCAATTAGCATAGATTAGGAATTTGTCATTAAAGTGTTCATGATATTGTCTAATTATTGCATCCAGTATCCCAACGCAAAAGAAGGATTCAGATGAAAAATTCCAACAATCAAAGCTATAAGTCAGATAACCCCAGCTTCAATATCATGAAATCATTAGTCCAAAATTAAATGCTAGTTTTGTTTGAAAAATTGAAACTAAACCATTTGCAGATGAAGAATACGGTGTTAAATTGTACAAGCCACTAGCAGACTTTACACTTAGTGCAGAGTTTCAACAATAAAAACATCAAACTTACCTGGAATACTGAAACGAGCTCTGGTACTTGGAATATGGATGAAGCATACATCAGTTCTACAGAAAAGTTGATAGCAGGTCGACAAGCATCATGAGGGCACACACTGTCAACACAAGTTGACACCTCCACCGGGTATGGTTTGAGTTGCCCAGTGTACAAATAGCTCAAGAAAATCAAGAAAGCTTCATATCCAACCTTCGTATAAGGAATTAGCTGGGTCATACAATAAGTGGGCTTCCCTTCCTTCTCTGAAGTACCCTTCTCTCTTTTAAACAATTCATGAAAAAACTTGCTCCTGGCAGCTAGAATACATCGGTGAACACCAACTGATACACCCTCAACAACGATATCAGCATCACTATAGTCAGGACTAAAATCATTCAGAAGCTGCCCCAAATTGGTGCTAAGCTTGGTCAAACTAACAACTTCAGGACTAGACGTTGACCCTGCCTCAAAGGCCAAGGGTGTGGGGTAGTTGTGGCTCATAGACCCATTTGATATATAAGAAGGCGAAGTGAAACTCAAAGATGATGATGGCTCCGATAAATTGGCCATTATCAGATCGAAATTGTTGACCCAAAATCCTTCCAACACACAATAAGCATCTAGAAGATATATCTTACGTATAAGCTACACCAATAAAGCTAAATTTATGAACTTTATTGATTAACTGGAAAACAATCTCAGGGAAGGACAACAAGACACAGAAAACGGTTTTGAACCATACAAACAAAACCTTGATAAAATCCTTTTATCTAATCCAAAAGGGAATACTTTAACGATCATTAAACACTATGATCTACATAGTAACTAGAAATCTCTGTGTATGCTAAGGGCAGAAAACCCTTTTTCAAAAACCTCTAAAAACATAAAAAAACAAAACAAGTTCAATTCTTCACTACGGAGGAAACATGAGTCCAAACACGAGAAGGGAAACGAGAGATTGAAACGATTGGGTTGGATAAACTGTGTGAAGGAAGGTTCGTGGGAAAGGTATATGCCCAAATATGGAGGATGAAGGTGGACGACTGCAACTTCCGAAGCTTCAAAGCAACACAAGGTAAAGAGAGAAAAAAGAGGACGACTTTCTTTTTTACTTTGGTAAAGAATTTTTCTTTCTTCGGGGGGTGAGGTCGTTTTAGTGACGGTTGTGATAACATAAGCAATTGCAGCTGTGTTAAGGTGACGCAGACAATGGCGTCATTCATATTAACAAACATAGGTGTCTTGTCCACCCCCATTCTGTCCACGTCTTCCTATCCTATTCCTCGCACCTCGCGCGAAGGACGCTTATGGGATTTTCTTCTCCATGCAAATAACTAAATACTAATAATGGTAGCTGTCATTCAGTCATCGCTTGGATTTTGGTTCACATTGCAAGTTGCTGTAATTTAGTTCACCATCGAAGACATTTCAAAACGATGACCATCTCAATTTTGCAAATATTAATTTATAAATAGATTTAATTAATTTAAAAAATTCTTTATGTCTAACATCTAACCGTCTGTTTGGACGGATTTTTGAAAAGTCAATAAGTACTTTTTTCTACTACAAAAGTTATTTATAAAAAAAAGAATGTTTAGTTGTAAAATAAAAAACACTTCTTTAATAGATATAACTTTTTTGGCAGTCAAAATATAACTTTTTAAGAAGCTCAAATTTGGAGCTTATCAAAAAAGTGCCTTTTTATGTAAATTTTTGAGATCAATTAATGAGCCTATTTTTTAGTGTCTTTTATCTTTATGTTTTACACATAATTTTCACAATACCCACAAATTCATTTTTACGTTTATTTTGGGAGTTATATAATATTATTTGACTTTTTTATATGTTTTAATGTTTATTTTTATATTAGTTTTACTTATGTTATAATCCATATAAAAGATTTAGTTAGATATTTTTTCATTTATGCCTCGTATGGTTTAAAATTATAAAATAATTAATATATTGTGCTTTGCATATTGTTTAATATACTTCAAATAATATTTATATGCATAAATAATTTTTATTACAAAATAAAATATAGTTAAAATTAAAAGTGCTTTTTATTTTTATGTTACCAAACAGTCTATCTACTGTATGAAGTTCTTAAAAAAAAAAGCACTTTTTAAATGATAATCAAATAATCAATTGGCTTCTTAGAAAAGTTCTTCTTAAAAAATTAGACCGATAAAAACTCTACTGTTATAAGCTTAACCATAGGCTAATTATATTTTAAAATTTTTAGTATAATCTAAGACTTGATAAATGACATAATTAATTAATTAATTAACCCGAGAAAAAGATGAGTCTTCTTTTTGAGGTGGGTCAATCAAACCACTGGCGTGTGCTCATTTGGGGGACTTAAAAAGTGGGAACGAGTCTTCCTCCCTTGCTCCTTTCATCTCAACCTTCCAATGCAATAAATTGAATGGTTGAAAATGAGAGAGAGCAGATAGATCTGTTCCCCGTAAAAGTCCCTCGTGACGTCTCCTCCAGCTTATCCGTTGTGGGTCAATGCTGCTTCTTCTTGTCATCTTCCATGATCATCATCATCACCATATCCTCACTGATCTTGTCATTCCCTTCGGTAGTAATCGCCGCCCTCCCTTGGCCTCACAGATGGCAGATGCAGCTCCAATGGTCCTTCTCGTGCACTTACCTTAATCCTAACCACCCATAAATATTATTTACTACTTGCACCGACTATAATTTATCCAAGGATAATTAATTGACATTAGTATTGAATTTAATTAATTAATGTTAACAATGAATCTATTGACTCATATTTATTTATTAATTTTATTTCACAATAAATTAATAATTTTATATAATTATTGATATAAATAATAAATAATAAATAATATTATTAATAAATGCATAAAATAATAAATTTTAAAATTTTATCTATCAAAAATAAAAAAAATTCGTTACATTGTTGTTAATTAATTATAAAATATATTTATAATTAAAAATAAAAAATAGTCATCTTATTTACTGATATTATTATATAACAAAATAATATATTTTTAAGTATTTATAAATTTTGATATTTATTAAAGTTTATTAATAATTAATAAAATTAATTAACATCATAAATTAAATATCTGTTCATATTGTTGAGATAAGTAAAAAATAAAAATTATTATATTTTAATATAAATGTTACATAAATCAATGAATAAAAATTAATTTATTTGAAATATACTATTTTTATGAATTTGAGGGAGAGCATTAGAGTGATCAGAAAATGTTGCTCCTTTATAACCAGAAAGTCACATGTTTAAATCATAGAAATAGTCTCTTTGTAAAAAATACATCAATAGCCCTCACAAAGTGGGGCACCTCATGCATTGGGTATGTTAACTTTATTTTTATGATTTACTAGTTCATCTTTATGGAATGTGATTGATTGATTTTAATTTTTTCTTACATAATATAAAAAGCAAATGAAAATTTTAAAATAAAATTAAAAAAACTAGAAAAATGTTGATATCAAAATTATGTCGTCATCAAACTCTTACCATAATCCAAGTTACTCTTAATACTCGGTGTTCTAGTTAAACATAGCAGTCATCTCTTTTGATGATCTATCTCTAAAGAAATGGCGAGATAGACTTTATGAGTTCAGTGCATGAATTGATCTACAAATGATCAGATCTGACAATACCTTAGTATACTGAAGAATCAATAGTCAACGAAACTAAATCTACAGGTACTGAACCTTTCAGACCTGAACCTGCTTACAGGAACCAAAGGAACTTTTGGCTTTTCTTTGGATGATGTTACTAACGGGTTGCCATCAAACCCATTTCTACAAACTTCCGTGCTGAATCTTGAATGTTGAAGCTTTCATGGAAATTAAGAAATGCACCACCGCAAGCTTGGCTAACACATGGCAATGATTTAAAAGAAAAAGCGAGGTAATCATCAAAAAGAGGCTGCCATAGAAACATCATTGTCAAATTGCAGTCATAGAAACCGAAATACACGTTTATCTCCCCGAGGAGCAAGTTTATCTTTGTAAGGAGAAGATGACTAAGAAAACGGAAAGAAACATGGTAAGGAAGTAACAAAGAAACAAAAAGCAGTTGGCCATCAAAACACATCACCGACAGACACATAAATCGCTCAAGAATCATGTGCGTGCTCTTATTTCATCTCGCCGACAACGTGTATTGGGATTAAATGACATCCATTTAGGCTGCGTCAAAGAGCTGTATAAAGTCTCTAGCTCTTGCAAAGTGAAACTCAAAAGCGTATTCGAAACTATGCAAATTTTGCTACAGACCTATGGGACAGAATTTTGTACCGATCTCTTTGCTAAAACCATTAATGTCGAGAAGAAAGCATTGCACTTCAGTGCATTCAAGACACCATACAAATACAAGTCTATGATCTCTTTGTAGCGCACCACATGGCTTGTGTGATCAACCAACAATTATATGTCTTTAAGGTTAGGAATTTGAACTTCAGTGGCAGTGGTTTGCGAGGTTGATCAACAAGTTGCTTAGCATTAGTAAGTATACCTTTTCGAGCATTAACAGCCGAGGACACACACTTGCTCCTGTAGCTGTGATGCAAACATTTTTGCAGTGGCGCAGTGTTATCACTGGGGGGTTTCTAGTGGCATCTCGAATCTCTCATGTTTAGCTTTCTGGTCACTCGCATCACTGCAGATTGGAAAGGGAACATGACTTGTTTTTAGTTTCACATAGACGTCACAGAAATGCATGATTTTCATGATTTTTACGATCGCCAGACATGGTCATATCCTCCGTTTACACGATCACGGATGTGTCTATTTTCAAACGTCCTCTTTCAACTCGTACACAAAAAACAAAAGTGTACACGTTCATTTACTCGGCCGTATTCACCATTGACACTGACGTGTGCAACCTAGACATGTGCGTGGCCTCCAGACATTGCTATCACTATATTTAAAATGGAGTTGAACTCAGAACAATTGATTTATAAAGGTATTGCTCTAATAGCTAAGT
>JAOSBL010000003.1:27826405-27837156 GCA_027568915.1 Erythroxylum roraimae | reverse complement strand
TTATCAAACAATTTGAAATTTAATTGAAAAAGAGATTATTAAATAATCATTAATTGATTTATTTTTATTTATAAAAACTTATTATTTTACAAAAATTGACAATTAATTAATAAATTAATCGATTTTTAACAACAAGAATTATTAAAGTAAAATCAAACTAAAAAGTTAAAAAACAGACTGAAAAATTGAACGATTCAAGAATTTTACGATTAAACTAATTGAATTTTTTAATGATTAAAAATTTCAAAGAAATAATGATAATTGAAACAGGAAAGTAACATCATAAGGCACAATCTATCATTAAGGATACAAACTAAGAGCAAGAAAACAGAAATTAGGAAAAGGCACATACAAAAGAATAATTACAATAGTATACAAGAATTTCCTTGAAACAATCTCATTTTCAAGAATTAGTTCAATATGAGTTGAGTCACTTTTGATGGTATTAATGTCTAAGCAATTTAATCGTAAAAATTTTAAAATGTTTAATTTTTTAATTAGGTTTTTAATTTTTTGATTCGATTTACATTAATAACTTTTTTTTTTGTTAAAATTTGTTTGAATTATTAATTAATCAGTCAATTTTATTAATTAATAAGTTCTTATAAATCAAATAATTTCCATTTAATAATCTTTTTCTAATTAAACTTTACATTCTTTGAAGAGTAAGGATAAATTTGTTTAATTATATTTCAATTTTTTTTAATTTTGTTCAACCTTTAGTCGATTTTATAACTGTTTAATATCGGTTGAATCTTTTAAACCTTAAACCTCTTATCTTACCAGTTTAACTTTCGATTTGGTTTTTAAAACATCGTCTAGAAGTATAAAAAATCAAATTTCTTGGTTTTGATAAATTGATGTTATTAATGCTCCAATAAATTTTATTTTTCTTAAATATCTTAACCACATACAAATAAAAATATTGAGGGTTAATTACTAAAAAATTCCAAAGCTTTCAATTTTTTTCAAATCTAGTCCAAATTTCAGAAAGTAGCAATAAAAAGTTCAAATTTTTATTTTTTTTTCAATTCTAGCTCAACGTTAGTGTTTTTGTTAAGTTTGCTGACGTGGCTTGCCATTTGTTTTGGAAACCTTAACTATTAATACACGTTAGTCAAAATTAATACAACAAACGAAGATTAATGAAACAACGTCATTTAATCACATAATTAAAATGATGTCGTTGTTTAAAAATGACTTAAATCAGGTTAAGTAGCCCCAACGATCTTACGTTTTGATTTTAATTTTTTCTTTTGTTTTTAGTTTGTTCTCTCGACGCTTTCACCCTTTGTATTTCAGATTACACAGCTCCGACGCCCTCACACTAAGAGCATCAGAAAAATAAATTAAAAATGAAGAGCTTACTAGTACAATACATTGTAATGCGAGAGTAGATTGACGCGTCAGAAGACCCAGCAGAAAACAAAGGGCTGAGGGCATCAGGAGAACAATAGATAACGTCAGGCTAGCATAGAAGAAAATTGAAAGTTTAAACATTTTATTACTATTTTTTAAAGTTCAAGTTATAATTGAAAAATTGACGAAAGTTTGAGTTTTTTTGGTAATTAACCCAAAAATTTAAAATGTTATATACTTAGATTATTTTTGCTCTTAAAATAGGTGATTTTTTTTTCTGAAATAAAATTTTAACTCAAATGTAAGAAAGAATGTGATTATAAATTCTATAGCATTATGGACCGACAAAATACTATTTAATAACTTTTTATTTATCACTCTATAAACTGAAAATAATTAATTAAACAACCAAAAGTAAGTATTAATGGTCAATAAAAAATTATATTTTTATAAATTATAATTGAACCAAACAATAACAATTACGACAATATTTTAATAAAAATCTTACTAATACGCAAGATCTAAAAATGTCGGGTAGTATGCTGCTTAATCGAACAAACTAACCGACACATGGATCTATTCCCCGCAAATCTATTTAACTATATTCTATTAATTTTCATCCACAAATTTACGTAGTATCTGTATGAATTTGTCGTAAAAAATCAGTGGCGTAGGATTGTAACGGGTTATTTGGCACAGGTGATCCCGTGCCGTTAGTCTCCTACTATATTCACTTCGGTTTTTCGATTTATATGAACCGGACATTGATGAATCCTTTGGATTATCAAAGAATCTGAAGCGTAACTGTTAAAATTTGCCTAAGGAAGATCACCCGCGCGTATTCACTCTTTCTTTACCTCTCATTTCGACTTCCTCGCTTCTCTTAGCTAAATGCCTGTCTTTTTCTGTCATCTATCCATTATACGATTCTGTAAGAATGTCAGCGAAGCTTTTTACACACAACTCTTTGTTTCTTAACAAACCAGAGTCTGTATCACTCTGAGATGGCTTCCTTACACCAATTACTAGACGAAGAAGGATTCCATCTCAAGAATGCACCCAGTAAGAGTCGAAAACAGGTGGAACTTAGAGACGAAGAGCTTGAGCCAGAGCAGTCAGTGACTTCGCCTACATTCGTTTGCTATGACCAGAGTTCCTTCAAGCACAAGGCTGATAAGGCCTCTGCACTAAAAGGGTCTTCGTTGTTTTCATCATCAGTAAGATTGAGTTTGGTTTCCGAGGCCTCCAACGTTACGTCAATGTCGAGAGTAGATGAGCCTGCCGTCGATGAAGTAGCCTTAAAGGCGGTGATCTCGATACTTACGGGTTATGTAGGCAGGTATATAAAAGATCCCATTTTCCGCCAGATAATGAGAGAGAAATGCAGCTCTTGCTTGGTCAGTAGCAGAGAGGAATCTGACAATGGCGTGCTTGACAGTGTGGAAATGGGAATGGAGAGCATTGACAGGCTGGTTGATGATAGAGGTACAAAGATGGAGATGAAGATGAAATCTTTGACCAACTCAATTCAGCTTCTAAGCATTGTAGCCTCTTTAAACTCCAAGGAATCAAGGAATGGTTCAACTAGTGGTATACCCAACTCGCATCTCTCGGCTTGTGCTCAATTCTACTTGTCTATTGTTTACAAGCTGGAGAGAAACAACAGAATATCTGCTAGACATCTACTTCAAGTTTTCTGTGATGCACCATTTTTGGCGAGGACACACTTGCTTCCTGATCTTTGGGAACACTTCTTTCTTCCGCATCTTCTTCATCTCAAGATTTGGTTCCTTCAGGAACTCGATAACTTCTCCAATTCCCAGTATTTTGAACAGGAAAAGAGAATGAAGTCATTAACCAAGGTCTACAATGACCAAATGGACATGGGTACTATTCAGTTTGCTCTGTACTACGAAGAATGGCTCCAAGTTGGGGTTAAAGCTCCTTCTGTACCTAACATTCCTTTGCCGTCTAGATCCAGTTATGCTCCCTTGAGAAGGATGTCTTCAGATTCTTCTACTTCACTGTCATCCAACAGAAATTTGTAAAATTTCAATCTTTTTACCTACGCATTAAGACTGGAACTTTCTTCTCCGTAAACAATTTGGCCATTTTGAACAATCTCTGAAAAGCATGTGATTTTTTTTCATGTTTCTTTTGCACAGATACCAAGCTGTGTTTGGCCCCACACTCGGCCACCGATTGATGGCCTTTGATAAATCTTCAATGGACTTGGGTTCAGAAGAAGAAAAGGTACGCATACAAAAGAGATGATGCTATTGTGAGTATTTCGGGTTTCTTTTACATGAATTATGACATGTTGTTCATCTATTTGCTTTTTATACTATCCTTAGCTTGGAGAACATCATGGTCATTAACGAAATTTTACAGAACAAACCGAAGGCTCGCCGAAGTTCGTCAAGCTTAAGCTATACAGATTCAAAATATCGTAAGCATGAGGCTCATAAATCACATCATTTCAAGCTCCTGTCATGTCAGAGTATGTTATCAGAATGTTTGATGAATAGCAATCACATAGTCAGGAATAGCTTAACCGATAATAAAGAGAATGACAATCCTCCTATAAGTGATCTAAGTAGAGCCATAAGTACAATCTGCTCATCGGAGAGCCTGACCGAATGTGAAATTGCAGTGAATGTAATTGCCAAAGTTTGGTTGGACTCCCCCAGTGATTCTGTAACTGAAGGAGCTTTATCAAAGGCACCTGTTATTAGTGGAATAGTCAAGGTTTTGGTTGCCTCTGAGGATGATGAAATCTTAGAGTTATCAATATGCATTCTAGCTGAGCTCGTATCAAAGATTGATGCATGTAGACTGATTGTACTCCACGCACATCCACAGCTTGAAGCCTTTATAAGACTTCTAAAAAGTAGTAGTTTATTTCTTAAAGCTGCCATTCTGCTTTACCTATTGAAGCCACAGGCAAAACAGATGATATCTTCTGAATGGATACCACTGGTTCTTCGCATTTTAGAGTTTGGAGATCGGTTGCAGACCCTGTTTACGGTCAGATGTACTCCTCAAAAGGCAGCAATGTACTTCCTGGATCGACTTCTAACAGGTTTTGATGAAGATAGGAATTTAGAGAATGCTAGTCAACTTGTTTTTCTAGGGGGCTTAAGCTTGCTGTCAAGGAATTTTGAGGTAGGTTATCCCTGTGAGAGAAATAAAATTGCTATGCTTATGTGTTGCTGTATCCAAGCTGAAGAGAGCAGCAGAAATTACTTAGCTGACAACTTGAATAAGCATCACCTCCTCGAGCTCATTGTTCTTTGGATCCACAAGAAGTCTCGTGGATATGCACTGACTTTACTTGCAGAGCTCTTATGCCTCACAAGGTATTGAATCTTTTAGTTTATTGTTAATCTACATTAATCGTCATCTTATCTGGTGATTAGTGTGATGCTGATAAATCTAAAACATGTTCTATGGAAGAGCACGAACAACAGAATTCCTAAGAGAACTTAATACTGGATGGGGTGGCTTGAGCACTCTGCACATTTTTGTAGTCTACTTACAAAACGCTTCACCAGAAGAACGCCCACTGGTCGCGGCAATCTTGTTACAGCTAGATCTGCTGGTTAGTCTGTTTACATTTACATGCTTTTGCTTCTGAGGATCCAAATTTGGCAGTCTTAAATTTCTGGATTCTATCACATGAATTTCTTGTATCTTATAGGAAATCAAAGTAAGTCGCTTGCAATTTTTTGGCTGAGAAACTGGAACAATAACTGGCAGTAATATTGCAGGGAGACGCTTTCAGGTCTAGTATGTACA
Source organism: Erythroxylum roraimae (assembly GCA_027568915.1). Taxonomy (NCBI): domain Eukaryota; kingdom Viridiplantae; phylum Streptophyta; class Magnoliopsida; order Malpighiales; family Erythroxylaceae; genus Erythroxylum; species Erythroxylum roraimae. Next base: position 27,831,999 of record JAOSBL010000003.1, on the reverse strand, counting down.
GGGAAGAAGCAGTGGAAGAAATTATAGCAGCTTTGGATCACAAAGCATGCACCTCAGAGGTTCAGGAACAAACTGCAAAAGCGCTCTTGATGTTGGGAGCCTGTTGTCCGAGCGCAGGAGGGTCAAAAGCAGAAGAATGGCTCTTACAACACACTGCTTTCCACAAAATGTTGGAAGGAAATACGGTAAAAGCTCTAGTACCATTTCGTATCAGCAAAGGAAAAAAAAGTCAATTCTGACAGATATGGTAATATGATTCCTTTTGTCATTTGCATGATATAAACCAGAACGAAGAGGAAAAAGCAACCGAAGAGTGGCAAAGAAAACTAGCAGTTGCATTGCTGAACAGTGGTGGGAATAGATTCTTGTCTGCTCTTTCAAATTCTATAGCCAATGGCAGTCCAAATATAGCGCAAGCAAGCCTAGTAACAGTAGCCTGGATGAGCAGAGTTTTATTTTCTGAAAGAGGTGAAAATTTTAGGTCAACCCCAGAAACCTTAGAAAATGACAGAAGTAAACAAAGGGTGCTTTCTCCTTTTATGCAACAGCATTTGCACAAGAGTTCAGGTACAAAACTGTTGTCTTTCTCAAGTCAAAAAAACAATGCCATACCATTACTTTGCTATGTACTTATCTAACTCCTTTTCCTATGAGCATTTACAGAATGTTTCACATTGCTTTCGACGTTGGACAGAGAAGTAATAGAACCTCTTCGTAATCGTCCTTGATCTGAGCTCCAACTTTAAAAAGTTATCAAATGGTTTGTAGGAATCAGTCAGTATCAGAACTTGAGTTTGTTCTCCTGCCACCTTCTTTACACAATGTATATTGTTCATGTTGTTGTTCTTGAATGTCTTTGCTCCAACTAATTGTTTAGTTGAAAAAAAGGCAAGGACAGTACAAGAGATTGTGACCGTTGTGTCATTTACTCAGAACTTGTCTATTCAAACCAGACAGGATAATGCCAAAGGCCTCCTCCTACCGGGTACTACCCCTACTCTGTGCCTACCCAGTACCCAAAAAATTGGATGGTTGAGATCAAAAGGACAGAGGTACTAGATAAGGTGTTACAGAAGATCAGGCTCCCCTGCCAGCTCCCCACTGCATCTGACTTTACAACTTGTGTTGTTAATTTTAGAACTTGCAGTAATTCAAATTTTGAGGAAGAATCTAACAGTGGAATGGAATGGACCACAGTTCCATACCAATATGTTTTTACAAGAAAGCATTAATGAATAATGCTGCTGAGTTGTCCAAAATTTTTCAGATTCTCATGATCTGACGTCCTTGCTGTTATTTCAAATCCCTCTCTTTTCTTTCCTTTTCTCCCCGTCCGTACATTTTGTCCACCTATTAAAAAACAGATTTTAATTTTGACCCAGTCCAGTACGACATATACTGGACTCAGAATTTCAAAACAAACCAACATTAGAAGCCGCAAATTGTAAGACAGATATGTTTGCATGAACATTCATTACAATGGTAATAAGAATTCATTTATTCCCATAAGATAATTAACGAAACTAAAGGCCATAATATAGTCTTCTTGTAGTTGTAGTAGCATACCAAATCACCACAACATTAACCTAAGTTACTAACCCATTAGATTCACACACAAACTCAATTCTCCACCATGGAGAGAAGACGATCAAAGCTGCGTAGGAACATCTCAAAAACAGATGTAGTTGGTCTCAATTCTCATGGGTTCAGACAAAAAACATACTGTTCTCCAAGTCAGTATGCAACTTGAAAAACTGGTCGTCTAAGGAAACTGCCGATGACATAGTTGAAGAAGATGAAGACGCTGAAGATGGAGCCTGACCCTCTAATGCCTCATAGTAGAGCCTTCCCCTATAAGCAGCAAGGTCAGCGTAATACACTGGTGGAATTAGTGACACAGGCTTAGTACACCGGGCAAATGTGAAGCACATGTTGTATATGAGCTTCTCCAACTGGTCAGAGGTGAAACCATGCTCATCCCATAGGACTTGATAGTGTGTGGGCTTGCTGGTTCCAAGGCTTCCATAGTGGCTGCAAAGGTAGAAGTCAAACTCAAAAGGATGCACAATTTTGGTATCCACAACAGTGCCAGGAGACACATTCACAACAGAACGTCCGTCGTCGCAAAAAAGACGAGTCTGGTGACGCTTCTGGGCTACAATTACAGTGACCGTTGGTGTATAATTGATTGATTGAAATGCCCTCTTTAGGTCTTTTAACTCCACATTCAGAACCATGTCAAATTGGCCCTCACTTACCCCATCCCGGAATACCACAATTTTCCCAGGTTTGACTTTATTGAGGCGGGTATAGGTATCAACAAGATCCAAACATATATCCCCAAAATTCTCAATCTTCTCTTTTCGATGATATTGAGGACGAACTCGAGCAGCATAACAATTTGCAGCTGGCCAATTCATGGTAGCAACAACGGCAACAATAGATGGACTCGACTTGTTCCCAGCAGCAGGATGGTTAACATCAGCCCCAACAAACATAACATGGTCTGCACCATTAAAATAGGGAAGTCGGTCAACAAGCTCCACATTACTGCCTCCAAGCTTAGCATTAATCTTGAGGGCAAGATTGGATAGATATTGGTCATTAAACTTGCTTGTTGACAAACAACATTGAGTCACTATGCCAACTTTGGTTTCAGAAATCCACTTGAGATACTTATAACCAGGATGTTTATTGGACATAACACAAAGAAGAATCTGTAATTTGGCCTTGCCCTTGCAAATCTTGAAAGCCCGGTCACGGAGACTTAGAAGTAGCTCTTCGAGCATGCCAATACTTGACAATACATTCATGCCCCTGCGTTCACAAAAGAGGGGATCCGTCATAGGGATCCCCAGTTTTTCACCCTTTCTAATAAGACTTTCAATGAGAAATCCACAATTCCATCTTTTATCATAAGAGTTCAAGTCAAGTACAGCCCACCGCTCAATTGCTCTCCCTTTGACAACTGCTTTTCCAACAAGATTCCAGTGACACTTCACATTGTCAACAACCACATTTATTGGTGCGCCATTATAACCACTTAACTTTAGCTGAGGTGGTCCAATCACACGTCCTACCACGGATGTCATATCCAATTCAACTTCCATATCAAAATTTTGGATAACATCAGAACTGCCAATGCCAAGCCATTAAAAGCTATGAGCTCAAACTATCAATTCAGAAAGCTCAATACTCTGAGAAGGGTGTAAAGAACTGATGCAGCACAAGATTTAAACAAGGAAAGAAACAACGATAGAAGAACAAAACACATTCATATAAATCATAACTCAACATTGCTGGAACTTACTTAAATAAGATATCTTGACTAATGATTTATCCAATCCAAAGAATCCTTTTGAATAATTCAATTATGCTATCTAGCTTGTACTACCTCAGTGTTCATACTGTTTTCCCATTCGAGCACACGTGAAATACATGGAAAGAGAAACTTGTAAAATCACCTCAATCAAAAGCAATAATGATAATAATCATTTGCTAATAATCATCAAACCAATGCTAAATCTTGTGCAACATGGAGAGTGCCATATCTTGACCCTTAAATATAATACTACATAACATAGAAACGCCTACCAGAAAAAGTACAAGTCCAAGATTGTGTAGTGACACTACAATATAAGTTTGAGGAAACAGATTTAAGCATCAAAAGGATAATAACAGCCAGAACTAAAACATGTATCTCAAGCACAGGGATGGTTCAGCATCTACACTCAATTTTTACCAGAAACCTTGGAAGAATAACTACTTGATTGTAGGAAAGTGATTGTAAAAGATGCGGCAAAATATCAAATGTACAGAGACAAAGTGAACATGGATGCATGCCGATATTTTTATCATATGACAGCAAACTACACATCGAAGCATGAAGCAACTGAAATTTATTTGCCAAATTGACTACCAAGCAATTAGTACACTTACCGATAGGGTCCACCTCTAGAACGTATTATATTGCATATGGTTTCCTGTCTCACCATTGGAGCTGCTAGTGACATATCCTTCAATTTCCGAGTTGCATTTCGATCCAAATACTCTTTTGGATATATCTGCCCTTCAATCAGGACACAGAATTCCATTGGTACATAGTTCATCTTGTTGCCTTTACTCAAATCCAAGCATGGAATATCTTTGTATCTTATATCTCTCCCATATTTCTCCCGAAAATAAGTAACCACCCAAACTTCCTGCGACGAAGACTTGCCATCTGAATCCAACAGAGGAAATGTAAGATGGCGAGTATTTTTCTTTGTCAACCCAGAAATGACACACCTTTGTTTTGTAACACGGTGTGTCACTGTAACTTTAAGACCCTTCAATGCATCCTCAACATCTCTTCTAAAATTCCCGAAATTGTTTACATCAAAGTAAGCAATGTGCTCCATCAGAAATTCTAAGACCGGTAATGGCTTACGAAATGGAAGAATAGAGTAGTCCAGACATAAGGCTAGACCCTGAAACGTGGGTTTAAGACTATGCTGAAACCCTCTAGACGCTATAATGCCAAACCCCAGTTCGTCTTCACGATTCATTTGAGATCTATGGAAGGTACGGCCAACAGAAATCATATTCCTAGTTGCATTTTCCTTCATCACAACATCCATACCTTGCATAACCTCACGGGGCATCACAAAAAGCCTTCTACTCAAGTATTCCTTCAACTTCCTAAGCTCAAGCACATTCACAAGCTTCACAACAACTACATACCTACAAGTTCCCCTGTCATCATTCTCCGTGAAGTCGACCGTGAATTTCCCAGTTGGCAGTTCAACGGCGCTAAAAATACTCTTCTCTCCATCGTACGCAGTTGTCGATACAGGAGGAAATCCTGATGATTGATCAGCGAACAACTGATCTCTGATCATTGCAAGCTTGGCCTTGGGAATTTTCCCCGCACGACCGCTCCTTGAAACCATTTCTTGTTTCACATCAATATCATAGTGTCTTATAACACTCCCCGGGTTGAACTTCACCAGAAAATGATTTACACGAAGGTTTGCAGTACGGACAGCAACTGTGCCGCCTTTATCTGGCCTTTTAACCGGAACCAAATCATTTGAAAGTGAACTCCCTGATATTTGCAGCGACTGCATACCAACCCTAACAGGATCTACCAAACAAAAAACAGAGAAGGCAAAACCGCATCAATCACACAATCAGTAACAGTAACACAACAAATAGAAAACTAAATACATACCATCAACAGCAGGTTCAGATGCAGATGCAGATGCAGATGCAGGAGCAGACGTAACAGGGCTCCTGACCGGTTCTCTTGGAACATTTCTGTACACATTGCTCGTCTCACCGGTGTGTCTCCCACCAACTTCATATGCCGGCCTCCACCTTTGCCGACCACCGTAACCGCCTCTTCCTCTCCGGCCTCTTCCTCTCTCCATCGGAACCAAACAAACACCAAAAGTTGTAAACAAAATTGGTGGTTTTATAAGAAGAATTACAGGACTCCTCTTTAAAGTGGCCTATTTAGTACGCGTAGTTCACACAAAAAGAGAGAGAGAGAGAGAGAGAAAGTCCGCAGAAATGAGGAGGAAAGTCTGCGGAAATTACGATGTGACGAACCA
>JAOSBL010000003.1:27753972-27768065 GCA_027568915.1 Erythroxylum roraimae | reverse complement strand
TTTTATCTATTATATTTTATTGATATACCTCCAACCAAATATACCCTCAAACATACCCTCTAAATTTACGTAAATTTCATAATCTTTCTTTTCGTATATTTTAAAATACTTCTTTTATTATCAATTTAACTTTTGATTTAATTTTTAAAATTTTACTTCTTTAGCTCATATTTGTCTTCGAAATATTAATAAAACCATACCCTTTATCACACGTTACTTCTTTTAACTCATATTTGTCTTCAAATATTAACAAAACCATACCCTTTATCTCAAAATGTTTAATCCTTATTTCATCGCCTATGTGACATGTTCTGCGTACTCTACATTTGGATGACGTGACAAACATACGTAACTTAGGTTAAAAAAATTAATCTCTTTATTCTTAAAAAGATTTAAAGAAAAAATTTGAATAAGTCCTTTAATTTTGCAAAAGATGTACATTTATCAACAAAATTTTATATTTTACATAAATAAGAAAATTTGCAAATCAAATATACCATTTGATGAAAAATGAGAGGATGTATCGTTACAACTTTAAAAAACTATCCTTTTGATAATTTACTACATATTTTACAATAACAACACTCAATAAAAATTTCATTGAATTGCAAAGTCTAAGAAAATTTAGTAATACGCAATTTTTTCTGTAACTAGTAGAGATGTTGTTTTTACAATTTACTGCATATTATATGTATTTTATAAAAGTAAAATGAACAATTGAAATACAATTCAATTACCAATTATTTGAGAGTGAAAGATGAAACACATATTTTGGTGGGAGAGGTGGTATGCTATTCCACTTTTGTTGATTTAACGTTGTTCCAATTTATATGGACGAGATAATTTAGAACAGTGTTAGAATAGTAAAAGTGAAACAGGTGATCTGATCCCATTTTAATGACGCATTACTTTATATGTGTGTGTTTGTGTGTGTATATATATATATACAAGACAAAAAGTTTATATAAATTTATTTACAAATATAGCAAAACAATAATAATTAAGAGATACACTTCTTACATTAATATTTTAAGAAATTAATCATAATTAATTAATAAATTTGAGTTATTAATTAAAATGTAAAATTATTTATAAAATAAATACTAGTTTGATGTATATAATTTTTTTACATATGTATATATAAATTAAAATTTTAGTCAAATGACATAATTAAATTAATTGTAAATTTATTTGAAAAAGGAAAAATGTTTACATATTTTATCAAAGTTAAAGATTGTTTATATTTTCAATCATATTTTGAACATTATTATTATTGTTTTATTATTTTATTATCTTTTTTTATAATTATTTAAAAATAATTTCTCTATTAATTATCGATAAAATTGAATGCTTTTGTTGTCTCCAACATTTATGAAAACTTCTACAATTGTGTTTCATCATTAAATGCCTTGAATCAAGAAAGATGTAACATGTAAAGGCAATACAATAGACATCGTTATCTTAATCCAAGTTTTAGGGTTTATAATACATAATCTGATATTAGAAAATTGTAAGTACCTCTCTTCTAAATTTGTTTTTATTCTTCGACCCTTTTGTGAACTTTGTATGTATATGTTGCTTTTTCGCCGGAGTTGTAGCGGTGGTCGGCGGGAACGGGAATGAGCGAGAGGTCCGTCACTCTCTCCTCCAAACCCAGAAATTCTAAAAGATCTCCTAGAAGGAGTAACGCACAAACCTCAATGGCGCGGAAATCGTCTCTGCTCAAGCAAACACTAATTTGCTCCGCCCTCTTCATCCTCGCGACTTACGCTTTCTTTAACACCTTCATTAACCCTACCACGGATCCTCCTCCTTCCTCTCTCTTCGATGGTAAAATTTCCCGCGAAAACGTCCCCGATTTCGCCGAAAGGCAGTTGCAGACTAACACTGATGATAACAGCAAAGTGAAGGTTTTCATGTACGATCTTCCTGCGAAGTTCACCACCGGGATCATCGAGCATCACGCGTTGGCGCGTGGATCGAGCGATGTGTCAAAAGCTAGGTACCCAGGCCACCAACACATGGGAGAGTGGTATTTGTTTTCGGATCTGAACCGGCAGCAAGAGGATCGGGTCGGGTCTCCGGTTGAGAAAGTCAGCGATCCGGAAGAAGCCGACTTTTTTTACGTGCCCGTGTTCTCGTCGCTGAGTTTGATAGTGAACCCCGTGGGCGCCGCGACGACAGCGAGGGTTTACAGTGACGAAGCCATGCAGGATGAGCTGGTCGAGTGGTTGGAGAATCAGGAGTACTGGAGAAGGAACAATGGGAGAGATCACGTGATCGTTACCGGGGATCCGAATGCCCTGTATCGGGTCTTGGATCGGGTAAAGAATGCTGTTCTATTGCTTTCGGACTTCGGCAGGGTTAGACCCGACCAAGGGTCTTTGGTCAAGGACGTGATTGTTCCTTATGCGCATAGGATCAATACTTATAATGGTGATGTTGGGGTTGAGAATCGGAAGACCCTTTTGTTCTTCATGGGTAATCGGTACCGTAAAGACGTGAGTGTCTCCAACCGAATGCATATTCGTAACATTTTTGCTCATAATTATGAAAAAGTTGTGCTTGTCCATTTTTCCATGTGTTTATGTTTGGATAGAAGGAAAGTTTAAGCTGATTACTGATTTGGGTTCTTTTTTTAGGGAGGGAAAATTCGTGACTTGCTATTCCAGATGCTTGAGAATGAGAGAGATGTAATGATAAAACATGGAACACAATCGAGGGAGAACAGACGTGCAGCTACTCATGGAATGCATACATCAAAGTTTTGTTTGAATCCTGCTGGTGATACTCCATCAGCTTGCCGCCTGTTTGATTCCATTGTTAGCTTGTGTGTTCCAGTGATAGTCAGTGACAGTATTGAATTGCCCTTTGAAGATGTCATCAATTACAGAAAGATTGCCATTTTTGTTTCGACCGCAGTTTCTTTGAAGCCGGGTTATCTTGTTAAGTTACTGAGATCAGTGAAAAAAGAGAGGATTCTTGAGTACCAAAGAGAACTAAGAGCAGTAAGTAATCATTTCCAGATCTTCTCATATCAAACCTTCTCAACTTTTTGTTATGGTTGATTCTACTCTGTTTGATTAATAATTTCATGGCACTCATTTGATGGATAAGATGTTAATTTGTAACTTGGAATGGTGTGATTCAGGTGAAGGATTATTATGAGTACGGGAGTCCAAATGGAACAGTGAATGAAATATGGCGCCAAATTGGACACAAACTACCTATTATCAAGTTGATGATTAACCGTGACAAGCGACTCGTCAAGAGGGATTTAACAGAACCAGATTGTTCTTGTCTGTGTACAAACAAGACTGGGCCTCCAAGCTTGGTATGATGCCAGATATTTCCGTTTTCTGGATACTGAAACATGCAACAACAGTGTAGGCAGTCATCGACCATAACTGAGAAACAGACTTTCGTGGCGACGGTAGTAGTGCGCCCTTCATATTTATTATGAGATTTTAGTTTTTGCTGCTCTAGTCATAGATGCCTATTTTAATCGTACGCAAAGCTCACTGAAATTCTCATTAGAGCACTGTCTTGCTCATGTAGTTGTAAAGTCCTCACATGATCTTTCCCTGCAAAGTTCATAGTCTGTATCGCAAAGCGCAGGTCAAAACACTCACAATAGTTGTTTTCTTTCTGTCTCTTTCATCAGGAACCTTGTTTAGTTCTTACTATTTGTATCGATCTGTACATTGTGCAAAATAAAGTTATTTTTATTTCTTAAATTAGTTCCTGATGCTTTTGTCAAGGGCGAATAATTTCTATGCTACCATCTATTTGTTCTTTTTCCAATTGATGCATGGCCTTTTATGCCCATTTTATGGAACTGTGGACCTTGGATATTGTTTGTGAATTTCATTCAATAAGTTACTTTCAAGTTAATCAAACTTATTTCACTTTTGAAGGTAATGATTGATATATAATGGAAAAAAATGTGCTAAAGCATCTCTGTCAGAATCTAGGAGGATCCCTTGATAACAAAAACTCTCTCCATAGATTCCATCGTTTGGCAATCCAAGTCTGTAATACGTGTATACTACCTTCCAGGGAGTATTCTTATAAAATTTCATGCTAATGTCCGACCAAAACCAGGAAAGATCTCCCCTAGGGTCTCTTTTCACATAAAGAAGGATTGTGTTGGACACAAAAAAACAGATTGAAACATTTAGGAAGTTTACACTTCTTTTCCCCTTTGAGTTAGCCGCAGGAAAGGAGGAAAAGTGGCCAGAATGCCACAAATAAACTGGTGTGTCTAACCCGGGGGCCATTTCATTTGCCTTCCACCTAAAACGTGCAAGTGGAGATGATAAACAGATTGACCTTCAGAGAGAGTGTGTGGATGAGTCAGCGTAACAACGAAGAGACAATATATAAGTCAAAAACTGCAAATAGCATAGAAGAAGAAACAATAAACTTACAAGCATCAGGGCCATTGTTGATAACAACACGAAAACCTTCCAGGATCCCTTCTTTTTCTGCCACTATTTTGGCTGCATAAAGAAGCTTACCTAGTATATCTTCGTGCCTGGGTTCGGCCTGAAATGGAGACGAATTTCACATGATTGTAGGATTCCGGTGATACAAATCATGGTTTGGAAGGAAAAGGGGAGTAATGTTTATGCCATCAGACAAAAGGAAAAGGACAAGAACAAAAACTTGCCTTTCCAAGGTCTGTTAATCCATCCCTGAACTTAGGAATGACTAAAACATGAACAGGAGCCTGAGGGTTGATGTCCCGAAAAGCTAATACATTCTCATCCTCGTATACAGTAGAAGAAGGTATCTCTTTTGCTATTATCTTATCAAATCTGATTAAAAGGAAAGAGAACTTTAAACTTTAATTAAGTATCAAGCTACTAGGAAGACTATAATCATACCAAATTAAAAGATGCAACTCATTTATCTTCTCAGTTCAGAGTCAGACATAGATAAGTGTTTGTATGCACCTATATTCAACATGGGCCACTTAAAGTTTCCTACCATTTAGGTATAGTAGTTGATATTTCTATTCAAGCTTGATAACATATATACTCTTCTCAGGTGAATCCTTTATAATCTGTTCTATGCCTAGAAACTGAAATGCAGAATTATAGAAAGCTGATATTTTGCTGGTTAGTTTTCCTCTAGCATTCCTCCATTTTCAAGTAGTTGACATGCTAAGTCTTGTCAATTATCTCTTATTCTATGAGTACATAATCCATTTTCCCTCTTCATGCCAAACCTACAAATAAGATTCTCGCTGAGAATCCATCAAATTTCAGCAACTTCTAATGTCTCGACATCTACAAACATCAGTTATTAGTTATTTACTGCATCGCATTGATAATGAGAAATGTTAATTGAAGTAAGAGAATATCAGTAAAGATTTCTAATCTTAAGATGCTCAGAGCTGTATTCGATAGGGTTACTGAGGTCTGCATTTTATGAGGAAGCTATTAGCATGGTGAACTAACATGCTCTATACATCATTCTCAAACCAAAATATGAGATCAAACCAGGGTTTGTGTCACAAGCAATGAATGATACATGGTTGGAGCAGCAGTATGGGCGCTAGCTGCAGCTTCCTTGGCCAAAGCCTCTTCATTGTTTGTCGCATTTGTAGAAAACAGTGATCTAAATAATATAATAAGAACAAGATGTTAGTGTTAACACATAGAAAGGTGAGAGAGAGTGCTAGAGAAGTTACAACTCAGAAAACACAAGTCATGAAATCCAATGGAACAATAATCACCAAATAAAAGCTAATGACCAAATTTGATCATTCTAAATGCTAAGCTCTATTGTTTGGGAAACAAAAAGATCGTCTCCAGAAGAGAAATATAATCTTTATCATCCACTGTTAATCAAGAAGGAAGAAAATTGCAGTAAGTACATGACTACATTTTAGATACAATATCCAGCTGCTGAAGTAATAGTTAAATTATTTCTTACCTAGGAGTTCTGCATACAGGAGCTTAAACTACTTCATATTTTTATGATCACGTTTTAGAAGCACTCATACTCTAAAAAGATTTACAAGCAACATGACCGTGGCATTTATGGCAGGAAGTAATCCCAACCCTTATAAGTTGGTATTAGGTATGATGCTCTATCCTCTTCCGTCTGTACCATACAATAAGTTCAAATCCTGAAGTCCTAATGATCTAAACTTGATCCTACCAATCTCTTCTCAAAGTTCAATGTCCACATCTCAAAGCAAAGATTTTGATTAAAACCAATACTTCATTATCAGAGTTGAAGCTCATAGGAAAGATCAGATGATCTGAATCCCTAAGGTCTCTAGAAATTTCACAGTACAATTACATACAAGCTTCAGCATTTAAGCGACGGTCGAGTTAGAGTCGACTGTTTCAAGCAGAAAGCCCATCGACCTTATCAAACATTTAAGAAAACAAAATCCCCTAAACTGCAAATACCCATCAGAATTTGTGTTCGAAATGAATGGTTAACAACCCATAACATATTACAGTTCTGACTAAAAATTCGAAATCTTTCACGAAGGCATACCTTGGAGAACGAAGATGGCGAAGTATCCTCACTGAAGTGGAATTAAAATCATCTCTCGCAGAACCTTTCACTTTTGATATTGCGCTTCTAGTTATCGAATAATTCCTGCTTTTGTTCGTTTTACAATTTTCCGCCAAAAAAAACCAGATAAGTTGAGAAAACCCACGTACGCTTCGGTGCCTGCGAGTGGAAAAGACGCTATGTATTGAGTGAGAAAGAGAGTGTATACATACCGAAGCAGACTAAAAGACGAAACAGCAGCCATGGAAGCCTACAAATGGCGGATTGGTGAGAAGTCGAAGTGATAATATAACAGACACACTCAGAACACTGAAGAGGATCATGATCTGTCTTTGTGAATTTATCTTTTAATTATATTTTGTTATATTACAAATAAATCTAATAAAATATGATTAAAATTTAAGAAAATAATTATATAAATTTTATAGGAGTAAGAATGTAAGATATTTCAATATTTATTATAAAATTTGATAGAATTAAATTTTTTTAATATTATAATGTTTCTAAATATTTAAAATAATAAAAATTTAAAATTTAAAATTTCAATTTAATAATTAAAATTTTAAAAATTCATAAAATTAAATTAAAAAGTTATATTTGTATCTACTTATTTGACGCATATATTATATTAAAAAAATTTAACTTAATTTATTCAAAAAATTAAAGATTAATCATTAAATTTTAAAATTTTAAATTAGTATATTAAATTTATTATCCCTCATTAAAATCAATATTATAAAAATTAAACCAACAAAACAAGAGATTTATAGTTTAAAAGGTTCAATTGATATTTATTTTAGACTGTTATTAAAATAACTAAAGATCGGATAATATTAAAGAATTTGAAATATAATTAAAAGAGATTTTTCTTACTCATTTAAGACTTTAAAATTTAATTAAAAAATTATTAAATTTAATTTTTATTTATAAAATTTTAATAATTAAAATATTTAGCAATTAATTAAAATTAATCAATTTTTAGTAATAAAATTTATTAAAATAAATCAAATTAAAAAATAAATTTGAAATAAAAAATTCTGCGCAAAATCGAAGCCCATAATATTAGAGCCCATAAGATGCAATGCAATTTCTGATGTTGCAACTTGCAACGTAGACAACGTCGCCGTTTTAAAGCCAGCCAAGTCTTGTAGAGGGTTCGAACTCATCTCCTCCCCTCCTTTGCCCTAAATCTCAAGAGGTCTCTCTATTTTTCTCGCTCTCTCTCTTCGATTTGTCTCTGATTCCCAGTCTACGAGCAAGATACTGTCGTCACTTTTGGCTGTGATTTCTTCGAGTCTTCGCCTCGCAGGTTAGTTCGCTTCATTTTCCCCCTTTTGCCGTCGTTTATTTCAATATATAGGCAGCTATGGACCTGTGTTTTACTTGACCTGTGGTTGCTGCTTGGACGCTTTAGGGGATTGATTCTTTACCAGTTAGCTGTTTTTCAGACACCGAGTTGATTGGTTGTCGTTAAAATTGTTGTCTTTTTTTTGGTGTGTTGGTCGGGAAGAACAGAATGCCGGGCACTGCGATGATCTTGCCTCTTCCAGCGCCTACTTCAACTGGAGATAGCCCACCTCCTCCATCTCAAGTGTCTGAAGAGCAAACAAAGCAAGATAAACCTGCAAATGATGAGCAGGCCAAAGCTCCAGTTGCTACTCACACTAGAACTATTGGAATTATTCATCCCCCTCCGGATATTAGAAACATTGTTGACAAAACTGCACAGTTTGTTGCAAAAAATGGGCCTGAGTTTGAGAAAAGGATCATCGCCAATAATGCTAACAATGCGAAGTTCAATTTTCTGACCTCATCGGATCCTTATCATGCTTATTATCAGCATCGTTTGTCTGAATTTCGAGCCCAGAATCAGTCTTCCGGACAACTGCCTTTACAAGAGCCTGCAGAATCAGCAGCTCCTGAATCAGCTCCATCTGCTCCTACTGCTGATGGCAATGAAGTTATTCAAAAGCCTGACCCTACTGCTCAGTTTAGACCTCCTCCTCGTAAGGTTCTTGAACCCCCAGAAGCTGAGCAGTATACTGTTCGACTTCCAGAAGGGATTACGGGGGAGGAACTCGATATTATTAAGCTTACAGCTCAGTTTGTTGCTAGAAATGGACAAGCATTCTTGACTGGATTAACAAATAGGGAAATGAACAATCCACAGTTTCACTTTTTGAAGCCAACTCATAGTATGTTCACATTTTTCACTGGACTTGCGGATGCATATTCAAAAGTTTTGATGCCTCCAAAGGGGTTGACGAACAAACTGACAGAGAGTGTTACTGATATGACCACTGTGCTTGAACGGTGTTTGCATCGCTTGGAGTGGGAACGCTCACAGGAGCAGGCTAGGCAGAAAGCTGAGGATGAAATAGAGCAGGAGCGTATTCAGATGGCCATGATTGATTGGCATGACTTTGTTGTGGTTGAGTCTATTGACTTTGCAGATGATGAAGATGAGGACTTACCCCCTCCAATGACACTTGAGGAGGTGATAAGAAGGAGCAAGGTATCCACTGCTGATGAAGAAGTCGTTGAGCCTGGAAAGGAGGTAGAGATGGAAATGGATGAAGAAGAGGTGCAGCTTGTTGAAGAAGGCATGAGGGCAGCTAGTCTTGAGGAGAATGATGCTGAGATGAAGGACTCAAGGGCAAATGAGGAACCAGAACCACCAATGAGAATTGTGAAGAATTGGAAGAGACCTGAGGAGAGACTTCCTGCTGAAAGAGATCCAACAAAGTTTGTTGTTTCCCCTATTACTGGTGAGCTAATTCCAATTAATGAGATGTCTGAACACATGAGGATTTCTCTCATTGATCCGAAGTACAAAGAACAAAAGGAAAGGATGTTTGCCAAGATAAGGGAGACCACTCTAGCAGCTGATGATGAGATTTCTAAAAACATTGTTGGACTTGCACGAACCCGTCCTGATATTTTTGGTACCACTGAGGAAGAAGTTTCTAATGCAGTTATGGCTGAAATAGAGAAGAAGAAAGATGAGCAGCCAAAGCAGGTTATTTGGGATGGTCACACTGGAAGTATTGGGCGCACTGCAAACCAGGCCATGACTCAAATTGTTGCTGGGGAGGACCAAAATGAAGCTGTGAATAATGATATGAGGAACCTTCCTGGCCCTGCAGCTCCACCTCCTCGACCTGCTGTTCAACCAGTACGTCCCCTCCCACCACCCCCTGGACTGGCCTTGAATCTTCCTCGCGTACCTCCAAACACAGTCCAATATTCCACTCCATCTAATGCTGCATTTCCTGCACCTCCTCCAAGGCCAGGTTTGCCCATGATGCCATCTATGCGTCCACCTCCTCCTCCAATGCACATGACCCATGGACAGCAATCTGGCATGATGAATCAGCCTGCATCAATTCCTCCATCCATGAACCCATCTGGTATTCCTGTTCCACCTCCACCTGGATCTCAGTTTGCTCATATGTCGATTCCCCGGCCGTTTGCCCCGGTTCCTCTTCCTCCATCAGCAATGTCTATGATGCCACCACAACCTCCTATGCCAATGCCTCCTCCTCCTCCTCCAGAGGATGCTCCACCACCACTTCCAGAGGAACCAGAGCCAAAGAGGCTGAAGCTTGATGATTCTGTTCTTATCCCTGAAGATCAGTTCCTGGCTCAACATCCTGTATGGAAAATCTGTTTGCTTGCAGTCGTTAGCATTATTTCAGCTAGATGTTTTAGTTCATACAGTATCTAACAATTGAATTTGCTTGTGTTCTGCTTTTTCTACAGGGACCTGTATGCATCAGCATTTCTGTTCCCAATGTTGATGAAGGAAATCTCAAAGGGCAAGTTTTGGAGATCACCGTGCAGTCATTATCTGAAACAGTGGGGAGCTTGAAGGAGAAAATTGCAGGACACATCCAACTTCCTGCTAACAAACAGAAATTGAATGCAAAAGCTGGATTTTTAAAGGACAATATGTCACTTGCATATTACAATGTTGGAGCGGGTGAGACTCTCGCACTCTCCTTGAGAGAACGTGGTGGTAGAAAGAGATGAGAGGCTCTTTGGGATGTACAATTCTTGGAGATGAAATATGAACCAGAAATCTCTTTTGAGCATCTGATGAATAGATTATGGAAATCACTAGTGGAGTGACCAAATGAAGAAAGGAGGGAACTTTGGTTGGTAGAGTATCAGTACAGAGTTTTACTATTTAAGGTGCAGCATACAAAGTCTCTTGCTTTCAAGTATTATCCTTTTGATCACCTACTTCCGATTTTCTAATAGAAATTAGAGACCCATGGAACATGTGTAACTCGTGATATATTTGTGCTGCCGATGCTATTGAAGAACTGTTTTCCTTTGACCAAGTTTTGCTGAATTTATATTGCCTGTATTATAATCTGGAATCAAGTGTTACAAGAGGTTCTTTGATCTGCTATAGTTTCACTTAGTGCCAGTGGTCACTTCTAAGGTATAAATTTAATAGTACTTTGAACATCTATATCAGTAGCATTACATATACATTGCTAGTTATCTTCACATTGGACTTTACAAGTCACACTCGTATTTTTTACCTTGTGACTAGTCCAACTAGTTATCCACCTACAGGCCTTGTGCTCTTTAAGCATTGGTGTGAATGTGTGATGATGTAAACATGATTCCAGCACCTGGTATTATCTTTCACGTTATTTTGAATGCAACAGTCGCGTACAACTAGTCCCTGATCCAGAGAGTTGCCCTTCTGGTTTATCAAACAGATGGAGAAAAGGAAACCGGTACTACCTATAATATGTTGACTTTATGAGGTAGCTAGCTACATATTTTAACTCTACGCAAAGCTAAGCATATTAGAAATTTCACATATCCACAGTTGAAATTTTGCACGGGAAGATAAAGGTGCTAGATATTAATGGAATTTTGAGCTCAACTCTAGTATCCATGGACGACAACAATAGTTTTGGAGGGAAAGCTTATATCTTCCGCATCAGAAAACTCATACTGAAATAAAAATTGCATATTTCAGGCCAATTCTGCAGCTAAACTGCGTTCATATTTATTCTTTTGGTTCATTTCCAGCTGAAGAAAGAACTTTCATAAACCAACTTGAATACGTCGGTTTAGCTCTTCCCGTAGTTGCTCTATTACATTATCCTTCTCAGATATTATCTCCAGCAACCTTGTGTTCTCTGCTTTAAGTGCCTCAAACTGAAATACTATCCCTTCAATCTGTGTTTCAATGGCTTCGTCGCTCAGCTCAAGCGCGCCCTCCACCACTCTCACCACCCTCCACAGGCTCACCACCACAAGCAACCCTCCTCCTCTCTTCTCCAGCAACGCTTCCATGAATAGTGCTCCAACAGCAGCTCCACCGTCGACCAAGTACACAGGGTGGCGGACAAATGAACCCCCCAGCCCTACTGCCAGCGCTATCGTCTTTGCGGAGAGTATACTCAGTATGGCGATTCCTACCCAGTGATACCATGGTTCTTGACTAGCGTTCTTGTTCTTTGTCGACGTGCATGATAATAGACAAGAAGTAACTAGTTCGAGCACGCTCAAGACAAGGTCGACCAGGAGCAGCAAGATTGAAATTACTCGAACTGGTGGAGATTCAAGGAATGTTGCCAAATTGGTTCTCCAAGTTGGGACATTTATCAGCAGTTGTCTGCAGGGGTTCAGAAACTGGTTCCACTGTTGTCTTCTGTACCAGTTCTTAAGTAGGCTTTTTACTGAAACTTCGACACATTGGATAGAGTTGGAAGTCATAGGAGGATGTTTTGGTGGGTGCATTTGAGAGCATCCATTGATGGGGTCTGGAGTTTCCATGAATAGATAATAATGATAATACGAATGACATTGAACATTAATACCGAACAAAGTTATGATTATCAGAAGAATTATTTAAAAGGCTACTTTAAAGCTAAGTGAAGGTTTGTGTATGCTCGAGGGTCACGTTTGGATGTGCGTAAAGCCATGTTATAAAGTTACAATCTTTCACACAGAAATTCTCTTTACAACTAATCTTTCCTCATTCTGATATATGTTTCCATTGTATCTGTACATCAAATATATATAGTTTAAAAAAAAAAACAAGAAATGGTAGAGACAAACTCTTAGCTGTACGTTGACCCTACAATCATGAACTCCATGTTACAGTTTCCTATTTTACAAAGATTGCTAAAAACTAGCCAACAGATCCCAACAGATCAGTGCCAAATAAACATAAAATATCTTAACAATTACGTGTTCCATTATCATCATGTTCCATTGTTGTTAACATGTTAAGCCTGTTAAGCTTCCAGTGGATCAGATCAAGAGTGTTAGAGGATTCATCTGTCGTTGAAGAATTTGCCTTACTATGTAATTAAAATTCAGCTCAAACGTCAAGCCCGTAAATTGATAGGCCTGAGCTTGTAATTCAAGCTTGGCCCAGCATAAACAGAAGTACCGCAACCCAAAGTAGGGAAGAAGACATGTTTCAACGTGTACGATGATTGAATAATTAATTCTAATTGCAATTGACGGAAAAAAAAAAATGATAGTTAAGATAGGAGGGTAGAACAAAGGGCTCTTGATGCAAAGCTTAATAATGATAATAAAATTCGGCCGATTTCTATGTCGGATGCCATGCAAGAAATTGCAATCTACATTCATAGGTTTCACAACCTCGACCTTTTCCAACAAGGGTTTGTGTTTCCTCGTTTCTTTTCAACAGTTAATTGTTTTTTTAGCTAATGTTGTGTGAGGTTGTCTGATTATGTTAATTCTTTCTTTTGTGTTATTTTTCTTTTAAAAAAAATATTGTAGATGGTATCAGATTAAGATCAATATGAGATGGGAAGACGCTGAGTATGCAGCATTGGGATTTCCTTCACGGGTTGTTCAATATGAAGGTACTCGTTTTGCTTTCACTTCCTTAAGTTTGAGAAACATAATGCTGTATTTTTCTTCCTTGTACTAGTTCTGCTCCTCCTAAAATTATGTGGGCTTAATCATTGTAATTGGAGTGTTATTGTTAGAGAGGCAAATGGGTAGTTGAGTTCCGAAAAAACATTTGAAATGACAGTATTTGTTGGTAGATTTTCATTGACATATGTTTGCTTGGGCTGTAGCTCCTGATTTGGGTTCTGATGAAATGCTTGGAGTATGGAGGATTAATGACAAGGAAAACAGTTTCTCAACTCAGCCTTTTCGAATT
Source organism: Erythroxylum roraimae (assembly GCA_027568915.1). NCBI lineage: Eukaryota > Viridiplantae > Streptophyta > Magnoliopsida > Malpighiales > Erythroxylaceae > Erythroxylum > Erythroxylum roraimae. Next base: position 27,754,348 of record JAOSBL010000003.1, on the reverse strand, counting down.
AAATATGCGAGGCAGGACATTCGCCTATGTATTATGATCTCATTTAACTTTTCTGTCAGGAATTTTAAGGTAACCCTTCTCTCTTCCTCTTAATAAGATTTCATATATACGTTAAATAAGAAAAGGGGAAATTAACATATATCTCGTGACGAGAAATGCTGGAGATTAAGCAAGTGAAATTTATAGTTGGAAAGGGATGTGGTAGTGTCTATGGTGTCGAGGTCTTTGCTATTAAGGTAATTGCCAACATAAAAGCAGTGTTTCTTATTTTGAAATTGCACCATGGAAGGGCGAGCCATCTTTATGAAGGTAGCATGTATGTGCATTTTAAATGATGATATTATAATTGTCACTTATTTCCTCTAATATATAATTA
>JAOSBL010000003.1:27718912-27729112 GCA_027568915.1 Erythroxylum roraimae | reverse complement strand
AGCCATGATTTTATGGCTAGATCTGATATTTACTATCTAAATTTATATTGATAAACTTTTCATTGCAACGAAGAATAGTGCAAAAGCAATTAGCAATTAGGCTGAAACAATCCCCAGGACTCAGCTAGAGTTAAGAACCTGTTCATGAACCACAGAACTTAAGATGCAAATAACAAAATGAGATATTTCTTAAGCCATCCTTTTTATTCACATACATAACAAACAGAACTAGAACTGGAGTTTCAGCGAAAACAGTGACATACAAAGTCTCAAGGAAACTCAAATTGGTTAACCTCTGTCTATTCAATCATCGAATTTCATTTAGAAAACAAGATTTTTCACACAAACAGCACAAAGAGAAAAGTGGAACAAATATAGATAATGATTCCAACTTAACAATGAAATTATACAACTCTTATAATGACATATCAGAGACTAACCAAACCGGGTGATTCATTCAGCTGTTCATTTATTTCAACAACTGTTCCTGAAACAGGGGACATAACATCACTGGTAGCTTTGACACTTTCTACAGCACCAAAACTGTCCCCTTGTTTTACATCAGCACCCACTTCTGGTAATTCAACATACACGACGTCACCTAGATGATTCTGAGCATGATCAGTTACACCAACAGTAGCTGAATTGCCGTCGACCTTTACCCATTCGTGGGTGTCGGCATACTTCAGATCCTTTAAAACTGCAAGTAACTGAAACAATGTAACTAAAAAGAAAAGCCAAGGATGCAGGAAAGTAAAGCAATGTGGAACAGAGGAGGTAAACACAAAAACACATCGTATGATCGACGATCTAAATAGCAGCTGAGCCAAAAAAAAAAAAAAAGCACTTGGAATGGACACTGGTAATGTAAAATCAGAAGGTAGGTTGCAGTTCTAAATCCCAACAATCACTGGTAATGCAAAATGCAGTAGGAAGAACTATCTCACCCTACCTTAGTGCAACACGATGTAGAAGGGATATCAAATATAACAAGACTTTGATAAACATGTAAAACCTATAAATTAGAACCGTGGACTTAAGTAACTTCCATGTTTAGTGGAATTTAATATGGACGAAAATAAAGGGACAAGTTTAAGAATTAGTTGTAAGGTTTTTGACATGAACTAAGAACTACTCCTAAGGTTTGAAACAAAAAAAAAACTAATATAAGTCATACATAAAATCTATTCTTACTCTTTTAGTTGATAAATTATATGATATACACCAACACACGATCTTGGAACGTATATAAGAGGTTTTACGTTCAATGCTCAAAATAGCTACTTCGAAAATTCTTAATTGCTAAGTACTTCAAAGACAAAGATGATAGAAGGAACTCCAAGAACATCTCTTCCGCTTCAATCAAGAGCATAAGGCCATCAGCTACACTGATTACAATGCAGCCACTGTCACATTGATCAACAAGGGCAGCAAAACAAACGATGTTGCCTCTACAACTACAAAAACTATTGCAATCATCTAAGCACCATCATCTTGGATACCTCCACGTCGCAAACATGACCACTATCAATTGATACCCACTATGATCAATTCTGTATTTCAAATAATTGGAACCGTGGAAATGAACATGTCAGAATTAGAGCCTTAGATCTCCAATATATGTAAAGAAACAAAACAAGAACAGTCACAGGATCACTCAACAATTTGAACCTGAAACTTATTCTTCAACACATTAATCCACACACAATAACAACAGTAGCTATAGGCTGAAAGAGAAAAACAATCTATACGAACTCGTTGAATCAATAACAGAGAGCTCTCCCACTCTCTTCATAAAGCAAATCGTAAAGCTTGAGCTACATATTCAAACCAACAGAAAAACAAAAAGAAACCCAAATCTCAAAATCAAAACTTTCGCTTAGATATACATCAGATCACCCGATAAACCAGCAAGTGCCCGAGAATGTGAGCTAATGCAAGTATATGTAAGTAAACAAGACCCAAACCATAAAACAGATTGATAAGATCCATATAAGCATCAACTACAAGGAATGAAATACTTATGCTGTTCATAAATATTTGTAAATGACATACGCCCATAGACAGACAATATCTAGAAAGCAACTGAAAAGAAGTTGAGAAAACATGATCAGTTGTCACCTGTAGAAAAAGCTCTGTTGATAGAAACAGAGATCTTAAGGTAAGAAGCGGCTCTTGAAGCCCACAACAAGCGTGAAGCCATGAGACAGGCAGAATCTAACAAGAGCAAACACCAAAAATTATCACTCTACTGCTAGGGAACGGAATCTCTTCTCTTCTCTTCTCTCACCTTGCTTCAAGTGCCCGTCTGCGTGTATAAGCACTATAACATGTGGGAGGGTTGGTGGCAAGGGTTTTTCACTCAAATGAATGTGCTATTTCTTCACAATTTTGATTTAGTGGTAAAATGTTGGGCGTATTATTTATTTATTTTTTATTAAAACTAAAATAAAAGTATCCGAGTAGAAGTATCCCACGTTAGAAAAAGAGGGGAAAGAAGACTAAGTGCCCGTCTGGGATAAAATCTCACTTGAACTTATGTATGATCTAACTTTTTTCTTCATGTGGGCTCGTAAATTCATTACAAAATAACATGGTATCAGAGCTAATAAAAATCTTGGCCTATTAGTTGCCCAAAAGAGGGCTCATCATTTAAGCAACTGGAGAAAGATTTAATGTCTGCACAGTGCAAGTGACCCAATAGTACTGTTTGCCCTAAATGAAGCCTATTTAATCTCAATTAGAAGTGCAACCCTAAAGAGGATTGTTTATATACCTCTCTTGATTGTCCAAGTAAAAAGAGACTCAAAAAAAAAAAAGAAAAAGAAGACTAAAATATAAGCCTAGTAAGCTATTCACCTATTGTCAAGTAATTTTAAGATAGAATCTTACTTGAGCTTGTGTGTGGTTTAACTTTGGTCCTCGTGTGAGCTCGTAAACGTTTTGTCAAATTAACAAAAAGGCATACATTTTACCCGTAATTTAACTTATTATATTTAAATTTCAAAATTTTTTCTAATTTTTAACTTTTTAGAAAAATATATTCATTAAAACTTACTTAAAAAATTACAATGACGCACATAAAATGTGAATATCATATATGAATTAATTAAACATTACTAATATGGTAATCCAACTTAATTTTTAAATATGATAAAACTAATAATTTAGATTAATAATTTAAGATAATTATAATAAATTATCAATTTAAGTCAAATTTAATTATTTCAATTAAAGTTTAAAAATTAAGTAGAATTGTCATATAAATAATATTTAATTAATCTCCATTTAATGTTTAATATTGTGTATATTTTATCATTATTTTTAACTAAAATATAAGAATATGAATTTTCTAAAAAATTAAAAATAATTATAAGAAAAATATTACATTTTATTTTTATATAATAAGAAAAGAGGATGGGGAAGGGGAACGAGATCTTGGTGGCGGGTCAGTGTGTCAACATTCAACAACCGAACTTGACGAGTGCTGGGTAATACTTTCAATTGCGTGGGGACCGCCATGTAGGGCATAGGCAGCGTAAGAAATACAAGAGAGCAGATTTTGAGTAAGATCCTTCTTAACTAAACTAAAATTAATGGGTCTCACAACCTAATGTTAAGCTATCATAGAACATGTCCGTATACCAAAATCCTGTTCCTAGAGTACATACTGAAGGTGACTTGATGAAGATTTGGACAAGTTACCTCAGACGGGCAGAGCGGTACTCATGTCCTTGTGGATTGTTCTAATCACTGTAGTAACCTGCTCAACTTGATCCTCGCTTGAACATGCTGACAGGAGTACTTTGGCAGTTCCTCCATCAGGGTAACAACCAGAATCTATCATTTCTTCGAAAATTTCCAAACATTTCATGTACATTTTCTTCCTTGAATAGGCTCCCATACGTGAAGTCCAGGTTACCACATCTGGTTTCAGGTTCCTGACGGGAAGTGATTGGAAAAGCTCTTCCATTCTCTCCAAAAATCCTGCTCGTCCATATATATTGATCAAGATGTTGTATGTGCTTATATCGGTATTATAGGATCCTTTCTCCATTGCAGTTAGAACTTCCTCCATCCTCTCAAATTGGCCTAGTCGACCATACAAGTTCAGCATACTGTTAAGAACAAAAGTGTCTGGTTCAATCCCGGATTCTTGCATTTGGTTTACAATCTCTTCACATTTAGCTACATTTCCAGCTTTTGAGTATGCAGATAAGAGCAACATGTGAGATTTCATTGTTGGGGTTATTCCTAGCCGTTTCATGTCTTCAAATACAGCTCGTGCATCTGGAGAAACAAAAAGAAAAAAAGAGTTTCCAATAGATGCAAATCATGCAACAAGTCAATTAAAGAGAGAAGCATAGAAATCATCACAAGGAAGGTTTCATCTCCAGGGATATTGGATATTTTTGTTCTCAAATATAATTATTCTGGTCCAACTGAATGAGATGACCAAACATTTCTTAAGCTGTTTCATTTTTCGGATATACCTCTAGACACACCACTTCATATGAAGTGATTTAGCTATAATCGAGTCAGCATCATCAGTCGCAGAATTTTACCCTCATGAAGGCCAGCTCTTCCATACGCATCTACCATTATGTTGTATGAAGCTCTGTCTGGTTCACATCCCATGTGCTGCATGAGTGAAAATATTTCTGCAGCTCCATAAGGAAAACCTGCACGACTGTTTGGAAAAGAAGGTCAGAAATCTTTCACAGCATGTGTCTAAAGTCGGGGGGATCATAATCAATGATCACTTTAGTAATTTTTGGTTGCTTGGACCTGGCTTGAAGAATTTCACACAAGTTTTGGGGAATTTGATTAGTGAACAACCTTCCACTCAATAACTAAAAGAACCTAGACAATTGGAACAGAATAGAAGCAAAGGTAGTAGCATCACCTGTAGGATTCCATGAGTGCATTGTAAGCATACACATCAGGCTCATGCCCCTTCTCTTGCATCTGCTCAAATATTTCTTCTGCTTTCTCACACAACCCCTCCCTTGCAAATGCATTCACCAGCGCAGTATATGTGCAGATATTCGGTTTACACTTCTGGCTTTTCATTTTGTTAAACAATGTTAAAGCTATGAACGATTGTCTGGCCTGAATTACAGAAAGTTAACGTATGATTCTTGAGTTTTGGTGACAAGCAAAGATAGTATCCAAGAACTTGCTTTAAGATGATATAAACATAATTGCTTTCCAAATTATACAGCATAGAAACTTCAACACAGCCATCAGTCGAGTACTGGTATTAATTTCTTCATCCAATAAGAATACTAGTTCATTAGATTGGACAAACCTACCAAGTATTATGTTGGGTTGAGCTAAATGCTGATCTCTGTTTGATCACTACTGAAAACCTCTTATGTCATGGTCTAGGTTCCCGTCCTATGAGATGTTTACGACATTAACTTGTAATATAAAGCTACAGCAGTTCTCTCAACTGCAAAAAGATAACATTGGTCCTGCATCGGAATAACCATCTTTTGTAGGGAATCAAACTTTCCTTTGATCTAGATGTACCTAAATCAATACTTGTATGATCCAATGGAATGTAGGTCAGTAGAATTATAAGTTGCATTGGGAACTATAGAAGCTTATAAGGAGGGAAGATGATATCTAAAAACTATTCCAGATTACAGAATTAATTGCCGATCAGCTGACCTTCCCATATAAGTTGATCAACATTGTGTAAGTCTTCGTATCTGGTTCACAACCATCTCTTTTCATTCGCTGAAAGATCTGTACTGCCCTTTCAGGGTTTCCAGCCTTCATTAGACCATCAATGTAAGTGTTGTATACAATTGCGCCTGAAACAAAACTTTATGCCTTACTCATTAACAATTACTATACAACTTATTGATGACTAGCGTAGTGGTAGTTTCACTATACATTAAGCGTTGCAGTGTTACTTCTTGCACTGAAACAAATTGATACTGAAGTGTTGTGAAAACTGTTAGAATTTATAATGGGCCTACGAGCCCACACGAGAAAGGAAAGCTAGACCACATATAAGCCCAAGTGAGGTTCTATCTTAAAACCAATTGGTGATAGATGGAGTAGCCCACTAGACTTATATATTAGTTTACTTTCCTCTCTTTCTCCAATATGGGACAAACTCCCACTCTTTATACCTCAACACACCCCCTCACGTGTGGGTCTAACACGTGACATAATCTATCATTTTGAGGTGTTAACGACTAGCATAAGAGCAACCCGCTCTGATACCATGTAAGAAAATAGGTAAAGATGAAAGGAAATTCTTTCTTTTCATAGTTGTATTGAAACAATCGTGTAGAATATATACAGGAGCTACTCTATTTCTATTGGCTACTTGTACTGATTCTAACGGTATGCTAGCTGTACAGAAGGCAAAAACACGATATATACAAAGACAGGTAAGCAGAGGGACAGAGGGTGAAGACAAGAGTGGGAAACAGACAAAAGTGAGATGGGCCTAAGGTGCAAAGGTGAAAGCCCATAGTATTAGCTCATTTCTGACTTTCTAACAAAAACATACCAGGGGGATGGCCATACTTTCGCATCTCGGCAAATACAGCTTCGGCTTTCTCTAGCTTTCCAGACACGCAGTATGCTTTTACAAGAAGGGCATAAGTATCCTCTGTAGGAATGCATCTGGCTTCAAGAAGTTCAAAATACACAGATTCTGCCTTCTTGTGAACTGATTTCTGTCCGTACGCATCTATAAGTAAATTGTAGCACAACACATCTTGCCTGAAGGAGCTCTTGTACAATATCCATTCACATATCTGCAAAAGAGCAAGACTTACAAGAAAGTACCCAAAGAAATTAACTTCTGGGAACATGGATAACAATTACTAAAAGGACTAAACTTGCGGTATATCACCAAATTTTCTGAGTACATGCAAGTCTAAGGAATGCTTGAACCCTGTCCATAGCACAAGAAGTAAGAGAACACGGTGTACTAAGTAGGAATTTCTTACCAAGATAATAGGACCCCATTGCTTATTCAAACGAAGTTGAACCATTACATTAATAAGATAATCCCATGTGTCATTAGTGGCAGAAAGAGTATCAAGAGCAGCCCAAACACGGTTGGGGTCATTTTCCTTATGTACAAAATCGAGAATTTGCTGAGCAATGGGACTCATTACCGGAAATATTCCATCCACAAATCCAGACCCATATTTCCACCCTTTTCCCCTCACATTGCCACCTGCATTAGAATGATAGACTTAGAATTAGATACATACATACACCCGAAATCAATATCACCCCAGCTTTTTCATGTTGAATTGCCTTTTTTTCTGGAAAGTTTCCTTTCATTGAAGCTTCTCCATCTGCCATGTTTGTCAATGAAAAGGGTGTCATTTCTATACTTCTCGTCAGCAAGACTATCAGACTTCTTTCCTTTGCATCTAATTTCTCGTCTACACATTCTCGGTTCAATATATATACAGTTTGGTGGGCGTACAACAATCAACCTGTAAAACTTATTAATTAGTCAAAACATGGCATTATCAGCAATAACCAAGGCAAACTGAAAAGTTCAGGTTATGAGCTACCACTACTACACCCACAAGAAGGAATTGCAAGACTCTACCACATAAATCAGTGCATAAACAGACAATCATAACAACAGGGCATTGATAATTATACAAAACTCAGTTGCAGAATCGAACAGGAAAACCGAAAAGCTTCAACTTTTCGTTCTAGACTTCATCTGACATTAGACACTGCATTAATTTAGAACTGAAAGCTGAAACAGAGAAATGGCTAAAGAGGATAGAAATAGAATACATACATCGTCACCATTATGGATAAACTGTTGCAAGTTGCAAGAATAATGAAAAGAGGGCAAAACCAAAGAGAGCTTTTTGAGTTAATAGTGACCAATAGCAATGAAAATGCCGGGAAATGGTGAGAGGAACAAGGAGGAAGATATTTTCCTTTGTTTTTGGATAACGGTCTAACTGAAACCAATATCTACAGTTACCAACAAACAATTAACGGAGTGTAGCGTATAATAATAATAACAATAATATTATATATATAAGAAAAAAATTAGTTCTCCAGATTTTTTGTATTTAAATTAACCTCATATTTTTATTGATCCTATTGTTAATATTCGATTTCAGAATAGATCAATAATTTAGTGAAATTTTTATTTTTTAATAAATAAAAATTCTAAAAATATAATATTCTTAGACTTGCATAATCAATCTAAGAGCCCAGAGACATTAAAAGAATGATAAAGTAAGGAATCATGCAAGAAAGTGTAATGATAGCAATTTTTGGTCCAGAGACTTAAATTTAGTTGCTTTTAATAGGTCAGGTTTAGATTCAGACTAACTCAAGACATGATTATTATAAACAAAACAATATTATTTTATTTAGATGAGTGGGACATCGGGTAAACACGGGCTTGAGCATCTCAAGCCCTAACTTAATTAAAAAAAATTAATTGTTCTATATTTTTTATTTTAAAATAATTATTTTAAAATTTTTGACTCCATTGTCATTCCAAAGAAGTGTAAGTCTCTTGTTTTCACCTGTCATTCTAGTCAAGAAAAAAAAGATGATTTTTATTGATATTGTGTAAATTATAGAGCTCTTACTAAGCTTACTATCAAAGATAAGTGTATTGTACAATTAATTAAATTTACTAGATGAGCTATATATAATGAAAAATATTTCAAAATTGGATTTGATAACTAGTTACCATTAAATTAGAATGTATAGCAAGACATTATTAAAAGGTTTCAATGTTTCATCTCATATTCTAGTGCCATGGTATGTATATTATCAAGCATCCATTATATAGGTATAGACAAAAAGACTCGTATTTTAGTAGTGGAGACAGGATTAGATTATGACCCTGTTTGGCAATCGGCTGATTGCATCAGTTGTTAGCTGATAGCTGATTATATCAGCTGATTTGATCAGCGGATTGTATTAACTATTTGTTAGAGATGTTTGGTAAAATTAGTTGTTTAGTATTAGTTGTTTATGTGTAAAATGACTTATGAGAACATAACTTTAAAAAATTACAAGGGTATAAATATTATATATCTTAGTATTTTGTTGAATATTCTTATAAGAATTTAGATTTTAGAGAAATCATGTTCACCTGTACTGTTTCATCATCTATGAAAAATTTATGCGACTCTTTCTATTTCCATTTTCATTTAAGATCAACATATTATTTTTAACCTATAACAGTATAAAACAATTATAAGAACAAATAATGTTCCTAAAACGTGGGTATCTAGAAACCTCAACTAGGTTATCTTATTTACTAGAAATTGTTGTATATTAAAACCAACAAAAACATGATGCGTGTAGTACTTAATTGCAAGTTAATCAAAAATACAATTTAAACATCAAAATATTACGCAATTACGCATATGGAAGAATTGAAGGCTGGCTGGTATCACAAATAAGTGGAAGAAGAAAAGTGAAAAAATGTCCTTACTTAAGCAAGAGTAGAGTTGAAGTGTTTGATGCTCTTTTTTCTTCTTTAGCTGCTGGTGGTGGATACATTTAAGAAAGGGTATAGTTGGATTTTACTACATTTCATTTTAGCTGATGAACAAAAACGCTCATACATGTGTTTTAGTTTTCAACTGGTTAGCTTCAATAAGCTTATTAAAAAGCTTCTCTCGAAATGTTGTTGTTAGCTGTTTGACTAACAAAGAAAATTGAAGTTGGGTATGGCTGTGTGGACAAGCTTATGGCTTGTTATGCTGGGTTAAAATTACATTTTGAACCTCAATATTTATAATAAAATATAACTTAGAACTATAATCTCTTAAAACATTCAAATTATATTTTAATATTTTCAAAATGTTCAAAATAGACACCAAATAAATGAAAATTGTAATGAGATTCTCTCCGTCTATTTTTATATTTTTAAAATAAAAAGTGAATTCCGATACAATGTAATTAGTTTTTTTATATTAACCAAAAAGTGAGTTTCATTATCAAGCAGTAAGGCTAAATTTTATAGATTTCTAACTATGGGTCTTATAACTTATCAAGTTATATTGTCATTCTATAACAATTACTTTTAATTGCAGTCCATATTTATGCTTCTAGTATGCTAAATTGAGCGGTATTGACATAAATTTTATATGATATCATTAAAGTTTATGAGATATTAATTAACTCAAAATGCTATTACTGTTGGTTTATGCCCTTGCAGCC
>JAOSBL010000003.1:27639255-27652225 GCA_027568915.1 Erythroxylum roraimae | reverse complement strand
TTGTGGCCCATGTTCAGTCCCTTCTCCCTTTTTCTCCTAACATATGTCAATATGGGTTTAGGATCCATATTGCTATTGGTAGCGATGATGCAGATTCAATGGCACAGCATACAAGCATGATACCAGAATGCCACAGATCTGAAAAAAATAATATCAATGACCTAAAAAGGAATAGCAAGAACAAATAATTAGGTAACATAGATGAAGACGAGAGCATAAGCCACACTGATCCACAAAGAAAGTATCTGCATAAGCCTACTCATAGTAGCTCGAATCAGATAAAGAGAGAGAAGTTCTTCATTTGCTATTAACATGATCATTTATATCCCAACCTGTTCAATCATAACAGGTTCCATTTGGCATGCCGTTGTTCGAGACCAGATAAGAGTGTATAACTTCAAGGCATCTTCATCAAGTACTTTGGCCAGCATTGCTACAAGTAAAATCGATCCAACAGTTTTTGGACTTTACAAGGCCATCTATAAGTTTATATGAAAACATATATAATATCTGTCAGTATCAGTAACTTACATGGCAATAAATGAATATTAGTAGGTCTAATTGCCTCATGGGCCTCTTGAGCATTTTTCACTTTTTTAAAATACTTCCGGACATTCCCTGATGTGAATTCTGTACCATATCTGCACAAGAGTAATTCCCATAAGCAATCAGAAAGACTGCATACCATATAAAGACTCCCGGGGAGTCCCTGATGTGAAAATAGGATAGCGATGAAATGAACCAGCCACATTTACTGGTTCAGATCTCATTGGCAAGCTAGTTTCCCCAGTCCAAATGCTCTGCTTTAAGCTACTATTAAATCAAGTCAGCTTGGGATTTATAATTAGAACTTAGGTCTAATGTTAAAAAGACAGAAAGATGGGGAGAAATCATGGTAAAGGTAGGAGAAAACAAGGGTTTATATAGAACTAAGAGACAGAAGGAGGAAACAGAAACTCGAATTTTGTTAAATTATGAGAAGCACCTTTCAATGACCATAGTGTGTATATCTTTAACAGCTTCGTCAGATATCTGCAAGGGAGACCCAGAAAAGAAAGGTAAAGAGTCAGATAGAAAACCATTAAGGAATCCAAGTTAACCTATAAGAAATCTTGAAGCATTTGCTTATTTATTGAAATCACAAAGCAATAAGAGGTTGATGCCAATTGAACTAGAGATACAGGGTAAATTGTGATTAATAAGCTTCCTTTGAAAGTTTTAGGCTCATATTTGTGACCAACTTTATTTTGACATTTAATTTACATTATTATTACTTTCTCATCATTATGAGACAGTAGAAAGAACATTGGCTAATCTCAATAAATTAATCATTTGCATATATGACATTCGTGACAAAATTTCTCATTTAGTCTGAAATATGTTCCATCAATTGTTATACTTCACGCAACCTTTCCAAATCTACATCACATGATAGAAAAAAGTAAAACATATTATAATCAAAGTGCACACAGAATTAATGCAGAGAGTCAATTTTTATGCAGAGAGTCAATTTTGAAGACCAAAGTTGTGGACTTAGTCACATGCTTGCTACTATTTTCCAGCATTCTATCAAAAACTGGCACCAGATTATGGCCACCAGCAAGTTGAAGAAATTCTTTTTTCAATATAGTATGAAATGCAAGAAAATATGCGATGAGTAGTAGACAAACAGTAAACCACAATTACATCACAAATAACTAGACAAATTGAACAGAAGATCAAAAGCAAACATAAAAGCGTCCAGCCACATAGCAGCTTGTTGTCCATAAGAATATCAAGTGACAGGGTAATGCAGGGGATGTCAATTCACCTGAAGTGATACTCACATGTAGTCCATCAGTTCTGTGATATGTTATCAGACCAGTTGCTTTCCCATCTGATAACTGAACCCCTTCATAAAGTTTTTGTGCAAGCTGTATCCATAACATTAATTAAAAAAAAAAAAACTGAAGTCAATGACTATTTCAACAACTACAGACAAATAAATATATGGTTTCAAAAGTCTAACTGTTAGGTCAAGCCGCTGGTAAATGGAAAACAGAAATGTTTTTTCCTCGCATTAATATCACCTCCAGAATTGTGACCAAAGACAAAAAGAACATGGATTAATAAAAGTTTCCTTGTGCTTCCAATTTCAATCAGGGTAGACATAGTAATAGTTCACATTTTAAACGCCAGTAAGCAATAGAATAACTCATTGGTGATATACTAATACATGGACACTGAAGATTGATCTATAGATGGACTGAGCAAGATCAGAAACCAGAAATACAAAGCAGTGATCTTGTTCCCTGTAGTTTCTCAGTAGGTAAAAAATCTATAATGAGGAAAGATAACTTAGTGATGCATAGCATGGCTCCCAAATTGGAAGATTTCAATAAACAGCACAAAGGGGCATTTACAATCAAGCAGAACCATAGAAAGTTTAAAATCCAGTAACAAAGTTGCCAGAAATATAGATCCCTCTACTGGCTAGTAACACTTTATCCTGAAAAAAAGGCGTCTTACTATTGCCAAACCATGAAATGCAGTTCCCTTCATCAACACAAGTCCCATGATTATCAAAATTTCAACCCCTCTAATCCTAAAGTACTAGCACTAACACTAGTAATTACATTATACTGATAATGGCTCAGTTTGTCAGAGTACTTGGTCAGCTGGAGGATATTCATATAACTCCAATATACATGGGTTCCCATGCCAAATTCATATCTATAGCCCATAGGATACATCACAGCCCCATCTTCGTTAAAGATCAAAGCATTAGAACTAAAAAAATACCAACAACTTTAAATACAGTGATACTTTGCTTCGCATGGTAGTTGAAGAGTAAAAGTCATCAAACCTTCATTGTGTATGTCGAGCTAAAATGCAATTTGTTTGCTGCATCCTGCTGGAGTGTTGACGTTATATATGGAGTTGGAGGATTTTTCCTTACTTTGCTTTTCTTAGTCCCAACAACTTCAAAGTTTGCAGCATCAATCTTCTCTTCAATAACCTTTGCCATTTCATGAGAGTTAATCGAGAACTGACTTAACTTTTTAGAATCAAAATGAGTCAAGTGTGCAGTCACTACTTGACTCCATTCCTTTTTTCTTAACTGAGCTTCAATAGTCCAGTACTCCTGTGGTTTAAATTCATCAATCTCCATTTCTCTGTCACATATAAGAGATAGTGCAGCAGATTGGACACGCCCAGCTGACTGGCAACCTGGTAATTTCCTCCATAACAATGGAGAAATACTAAATCCAATCAAATAATCAAGAGCTCGACGCGCAAGGTAAGCATGAACCAAGTTTACATCAATTTCTCTTGGAGATTGTAGAGCATTTTTGATAGACGTTTCAGTGATTTCATGAAAGACAACTCTTGCTACAGTAACATCTTGTTGTAAGGCATCTTGTTGTCTCAACATCTCAATAATATGCCAAGCAATGGCCTCGCCTTCACGATCAGGATCTGATGCCAGGATAAGATATTTTGCTCTGGAAAACAAGTTAAAAATTAATGATAGGACTAAATCTTGCAGCTAAAGAAAAGAAAAGGCAATACAAGCGAAGAATTTGTAGGGCCTTGCAACAGTGCATAAAATGTTGATGACATAGATATATACAGAAATGAATTAGCAGTTAATCACGCTACATAGCCTCATTGACATAGTTCAAGTTGACTGATGAATCCAAATGAACGGAACAGAGAGCAGACCCGCTTAATGCAACCTTCATGCTCTTAAGATGAGTCCAAGCAGGGGAAGGAACTTCCCAGACCATGCTAAAGTCATCATTTGGCCTTACAGATCCAGATCTTGCAGCCAAATCTCTTACATGACCATAGCTAGCCAAAACTTCATACCTATCACCTAGGTACCCTCGAATAACCTTTGCCTTGGTAGCAGACTCAACCACTACAACTGCTTTTCCAGTCGGGGGGTACAGCGGCTTTAAGGTCCCTTGTCCCACATTTTTCAATTTCCCAATCTGTTGAGGTTCAAGTTTCCCAGATGATCCATTAACTGATTCCAGAGACCTAACCTTTTTACTGGACTTGGCACTTCGCTTCTTGGTTTGAATTTCTTTTAAAGAAACACCATTAGGTACTTCATCAAGTGTGTTCCCAGTTGATTTCTTCTGAAAAACTAGAGTGTTAGCTAAAAAAATCAATCATGAAAATGACTGTACCCTTATTCATCTACAGATTACTGGCTGCTAACCTCCTGTGTCAGACTCTGCTCATTTCTGCTGGTAGTTGCCCTCTTTGATTTAGAAGTACTTCTGGAGGATTTGGCAACTGCGTCAGCTGCTAAAGTAATACAGTCGGGCTGCAATTTGTTACTTTTTCCTTTTTTTGATTGCTTCTTCGTCCTTCCTTTGGGCTTAGAATTTGATTTAACATCGGTAACAGAAGTTGAAACTATTGATTCCTGCTCCACATTTTCTTCCATCTGCTCATCACTCGAGATCACAGCCTCAACACTGTTCAAGGTTGATGTGCTTGAATTGGCAATCCCATCTTGTCCACGAACAGCCAAGGGTTTTGCATTCTTTGAACCTTTTCCATTGGAAACCATGCTTCCCTCGTTCCTAGTTACACTTGAGACTTGACAAAAATGCCTCTTAGCAAAAGCCACATAATCAACTGAATTCGATGCCATACCATCATTCAAAGACCAATAAATCATCGCATTCCCAGGTGTTGCAAGGCAACGAAGGATTGACACAGACCTGGATGCAGCATCTAGGCGACGGGGAACAGATGAATGGCTGATGGAGACTTCCCTTAACTTCAGTTGGGGGCATTTTACGTGTCTATGACATGAAGTCAATGATGAAGAACATGGAAATAAACAGTTTGGTTGACCCTGAAGCGTCCTATAGTGTAACTGAAACATCCAAATGCCATGAAACCAATCATTTAGCTCACATTATACAAATGCCCTTGAATAAACCATATGTCAACTTGACTGCAATACCATAAGTGTTTAAGTTCTATCAAGGTTCAGATAAGGAGACGTTAAGCATACGAAAAAAAAAAGTAAAGGGTATAAATGAACTTCAATTATCTGCCATGCCCATCAAGCTCTGAGGCTGTATCCGTAGAGAGCATACCTTAGCCATGAATGGATAGAGACGCAGAGCAGAAGCAGAAGCAGAAGCAGCGGAAGAAGAAGAGGAGGAGGAAGTAGGGAGCATTAAAAGGCTCCTCTGCATTTTACAGAACGACCAAGCTATGCTTAATGTTAAGAACAGAGAAGACGAAGACAGGTTCGGGAAATTGGTAGCCTGGAGTGAGCAGAGCAGGTGGAGGAGATAGGGGACATGAAGGCGGCTTTGAGGCTTTGCTTGGGTTTTGTGTTTTGTTCTCCTCACCTTTGGTCCTGCCTGGCCCATGCAGATAGATTACTTGCTTAAATTAATATGTGTCTTGGGCTTCTAATAATTTTTTGTTTTAATTAAAATTTTATTTTATTATATAATTAGGGATGTTTTAGATTAAATCCAAAACTCATGAACTAAATTTAGTTTTAAAATAATTTTAAAAAAAAGTTGAGTTATATTTTATTTATTTATTTATGTATTTATTATAATTTTATTTTCATAATTATTTAACGTGCCTGTTTTACTTATTTACTCTTTAACCTGCATTACTATTTTATTATCACATCTGTATGTGGGTCTACTGGAAACAGTCTTTCTACTATGTAAGGGTAAGGCTGTATACTATTAAATCTCTCTAGACCCCGTAATATTGTGAAACTTCGGACTGGGTGTGATGAAGAGGATGAATCATGAAATAAACTCAAATTGAGTTTTAATGATTAAAATTTCATTAAATTTAAACTAAATTTAATTAATTTAAAATTTAAAATTTAATAAGGATCTTAAAATTATAAATCACTAATATTTATAATAAATTAATTTGTCAAAATAAAAGTATAATATAACAAAAAATAATTTTTAATTTTTAATTTTTAATTAAGTGTTAAAAAGTTAAGAATAAAATAATATAAAAATTAAAATGCAACAAAATCGAAGATGATTAAGTAAAAATTTTGCTATACATAAAGTACGAGGAGGTTGGGTGTACGTAACCTTATCCCCTTATCTCTAAATAGTAGAGAGACTATTTATAAATGACAAACAAAAACTAAAAAAGTAATTTTTAATAATTTAAATACATATTATTAATTCAATAAAATGTAAACAAAAATAATTTAAAATATTCAAAAAATATTAAAATAAAAAAAATTAGAAAAGAAATTGAGACTTTAAATTTGGTTTTCCTTGTAAATCGATCAAAATCCGTGTCATGTACCATTAATTAATTATAAAGAAAGTGGGGAAAAGGAAATTATATACTTACAAGCTGAGAGAAGAAGATCACGCGCTCGGACATGTTACACGGAAACTTCAGGACAAGACGAGCCCCCATGAAAGTTTGAAATTTATGCGGACACGTGTTAGCGTAAAGAAGTGAGTATTGTTCAAACGGAGGTATGTCGCGTGAAACTGACATCAGTCACAATATGAACGATGCTCCGTTAGAAAAGTAAATTGAGAAGCGAAGACCTCTCTCTGTCCCTCATCTCTGGTCTATGGTCTCACAGTCTTCACTTTGGTCGTTGTTAGTGCTCTATTGTTCTTCTTCAAGTGTTTGTATACTCGCCATCTATTGTTGATTGATTTTCTGTTTCGTTTCGTTTTGTTTTCTCAATTGCTTCTTGTAGTTGACTAGTTGTTGCTCTATTTACCAGGTCTTCGATTTTATTCCCTTTATTTTACTTCTTTAATGGTCTAATTTGAGTGATCATATGCTCTACCGCGCGTTATTACCCTTTTTTAGCTGGTTTAACATATTATCTTTTGCAAATGTAGTCTTTTGCTAGGGCAACTGGGTCTTCCGATTCTTTGGCGCTCCTAATTGCCTGATCTATTTCTGTATCTGTGAAATTTTTTGCTTTGAAACGTTGAAAGCTTTTAGCTTTGACGTGTTTTGCTCAAAAAATTTCTGGGAAATGTGGTGTGTGTGTGAAAAGTTGATAATTGGATCTTGGGGTTGATGTAATTGTAATACTTCTTTGAGCTTTGGTCATCTTGGTTGATTTGGACGCTTAGGGCTTGGTCTTTTGTGCTATGTTCTGAGCTTGTGGATCTCTTACTTTAGGGCTTTTCATGGGTTTGTTTGATTACAGAGTACAAGGGAAGTTACAGTCTTGTGGTTGTTCAAACGAGTTCTGAGAGTGTCAAATCGAGATAACTGCACCTCTTATTTATTGCAAAGGTATAAAGGACATATATACTTGCTCATTTGTTTGATATATTTCTACTTATGGCTTCTGATTGTTTCTTGGTACTTCTTTTTAGGCCAGCTGGAGATGGAAATGATAGGTTGGTGACCCTTTCCGATATTTCGGGTATAACAGACTGAAAGATAATCCTAACCAAACACTTGGTAGAGGTTCCAAACTTTTAGCATAAACGCTTCACGTCCGTTTAATCAATCCTCAGTAAATTACGATCTTGGTTTATATTCGGACAACTATTGTGACACGTTGCACACTCTGTCAAACGGCTATTAAATATGCAATAGCTTAAGTTTGCTAAACCTTTTAACAACTGTTACTTATTAAATGCCACAAAATATTCTTAGAACTTGGTAGTTCCAAGTGGCTTGACTTGACCACATTCTGAATAAGTTACTTATAGTGGACTCCCATGTGAATCATGATCTTAGAATTGCACTATGTTGTTGGTTGTTTTCCTTTGCATCACTGAGTAATAATGCTTGCTATTGGTTGACCAAACTTTGCTTTGAGATCCTGAATTTTATTGCTCCATTTCAATTTGCAATTCTTAGTAACTATAAGCCTCTGTTTGACCAAACAAAATCAAGTAAAATACCTAGTGGAGGATCATTACCTATTGTTCATATTTCACTTTTTCCTGGTTGCAATTTAATCACTTTGTGGTTGTTGGTTTTAGAGCACATGCACTGGAGACGTTGATTCATCAATGATTTTGAGGAATTTCCGATAAGAAGAATATTGTGCTTTCATTTTGACGTTGAAGCGTTGCATTCATGATTGGAAAAATGGTGGAAGGGCCAAAAATTACTGCATTTATGGGTGGAAATAACAACAATGATAATAATTACTATGATTTTACTCAAGGGTTTTACCAGAAACTTGGAGAAGGTACGAACATGTCTATTGACAGCATGCAAACAAGCAATGCTGGTGGCTCTGTTTCAATGTCAGTTGACAACAGTAGTGTGGGGTCCAATGATTCTTTAACGCACATTCTAAGCCATCCAGGTTTGAAACCAGTTCACAACTCCAGTGTAGGTCAGAGTGTTTTTCGGCCAGGGAAGGTCACCCATGCCCTAAATGATGATGCCTTAGCACAGGCATTGATGGATATTAGATATCCAACTGAGGGGCTACAGAATTACGATGAGTGGACAATTGACTTGAGAAAGCTTAACATTGGGACTGCTTTTGCTCAAGGTGCATTTGGAAAGTTGTACAGAGGTACGTACAGTGGGGAGGACGTTGCAATAAAGTTGTTAGAGAGACCAGAAAATAGCCTTGAGAGAGCCCAGGTGATGGAGCAGCAGTTTCAACAGGAAGTCATGATGTTGGCTACACTGAAGCACCCAAACATTGTGCGCTTCATAGGCGCATGCCGTAAACCCTTGGTTTGGTGTATCGTCACGGAGTATGCAAAGGGAGGTTCTGTTCGGCAGTTTCTGACAAAGAGATCAAATAGGGCGGTGCCACTGAAATTGGCAGTCAAGCAGGCTCTAGATGTTGCCCGGGGCATGGCTTATGTCCATGGACTTGGTTTTATACACAGAGATTTGAAGTCGGATAACCTTTTGATTTCTGGTGATAAGTCAATCAAGATTGCTGATTTTGGAGTTGCAAGAATTGAGGTGCAGACTGAGGGGATGACACCTGAAACAGGAACATATCGTTGGATGGCTCCGTAAGTCTTTAGACACTTCATATATTGAAGGTTCCTGTTCCTGTTTTCCAGCCATGCATCTGTAGAAGCCTCTTTATTTTGCTTCCAGTTGCTGCTTAGACGAGGTCTTTATTTTAGAATGTTACTAATTGTAACTATTTCCATTACTAACTTAATTGACACCATTGCTTATTTCTAAGAGTATTCTGGTTGTAGGCATTATAATTACAGTTTTGGGCCAGATCAGAATTCAGACACGAGAAAAAGAGATTTAAACACTTATTCAGATAATGGCTGTTTTTTTCCTTATTTTTCTTTTGGGGTTGGTGGAAATGGCATGTGATGCATATTGCATATCATAAATGTCGTGCATGCATAAAAAGCTTAAGCTTTAATAAAGTTTACAACTCGTTCCACATGTTAATCTTTTTATGCATGCAAGACGTTTGACTTATTTTGAATTGTTGATTGTAGTGTTCTTGTATCTGTTTCCAGGATTAAACAACACATTTGCTTTTTGGTGCCCATTCACCCGGCTATTTACTTTTACCCCTTATAGATTTCCATCCATATAACCATTGAGTGCTTCAAAAAGTTACTCTTCCTTTTGAGTCAGTGAAGTAGTAGGTAACAACATTTCAGTCTGAAAACTCTTTCCCTCTCTCTCCATTGTAGCTGGATCATAGGTTTCCTAACATTATTAATTTTAGTAGTTTGCATTTTTTTTTATTCACTTTCTATCTTTTCGAAAATGTACTTTATTGTATGTTCATTGTGCAATGTGGACATTAGTGGCTTGTACCACGCTAAATCTGTTATTATGCCTGCATTATTGTGGCAGTTAATTTGTCTGAAGTAGAAAGATTTTCCTTTGTTTAGTCTTGTTCAGTTGACTGACTCCCATTTCCCCTCATCCATATGGGGTATTACTGCTTTTTACATGCTCCATAAGATGTCCATTTGGAATACGTATTTGTGAGGGCCTGCAACATACAAGCCATGTTTCGAGTTTAATGTTTTTTTTCTCTCATTGAATCTGGTTCCTTATGCCATTATTCATCTTTCAGCTTGATGAGTTGTTTGTTTGGTTAGTTGATTTGATTGCCTTGTTCTGGATGTAATTTTTATTCTGTTCTATTTTAATCTTCTTTTGCATATAACCTCTTTTCTGCAAGGGAAATATGTTAACTTTGGAGGTAGAGCTGCTCCTCGTTTTAGGTGGTTCTATTGTCATGGACACAATTTTCAGAGTTCACTCAAATCCTAATTGAATTAGTCTCCTTACATGGAGTTCTACTGATATTTCCTTGAATCTTAGAGGAACGGGTGCTTGTGATCTTACCTTTATTGTTTGATTTGCCCATTAATGCAGAGAGATGATTCAGCATAGGCCTTACACGCAGAAGGTGGATGTATATAGCTTTGGGATTGTTCTCTGGGAACTCATAACAGGTTTGGTTCCCTTTCAGAACATGACAGCCGTGCAGGCTGCATTTGCTGTGGTGAACAAGGGTGTAAGGCCAGTAATCCCAAACGATTGTCTTCCTGTCCTAAGTGACATCATGACCCGCTGCTGGGATGGCAATTCTGAAGTTCGTCCTCCCTTTGCTGAAATTGTCAGGATGCTTGAGAATGCTGAAACTGAAATCATGACCACTGTGCGCAAGGCACGATTTAGGTGCTGTTTGACCCAACCTATGACAGTTGACTGAACCAAAAATGTGAGACTGAAAAGGATGGTAAACAGGATACAAAAGTTTGAATTAACAGTATGAACCTCGGTCATATGTTTGTGTATGTATCAGTATGTTTTTTACTTTTCTTTTTTCTAAAATTTACCAGATAGGGAAAAGTTAATCATTTAGACTGCTTGCTTCTGGCTGTTGGTTTTGATTTCAATTGTACTGAGATAGCAATGCCAGGGCCCAGTTTGCTTGGTTCTAGCCGGGTGGGGGTACTCATGTATCTTCCCTCTTTCGCTATACATATGAAACCTTCTGTTCACATTGCTCTTGAATGTTCTCGTTTCTCATATAACAATTCAGGTTCTCTATTTATTATTTTATCTATGTCCTACTTGCTATTGTGATATATTATTGGCTGGCCAGTTGCCACCATTGAAAGCCAAGAAAGCTTGAGCTGCTTTTGCTGAAAGATTGTTGAAAGATGTGGGAGATTGGCAATCTCAGTTGTTTCAGGAGAGTATGGTCCCACCATAATTGGGGGAAAAGGGAAAGAGTTTATTCTCCAAATGGAGGATGATCGTCTTAACTGTGATTTGAAAATAAATGTACCCTGCTCTCTAAATATATGTGGAGAAATTCAGTATTTTGTGCTGGTGTTGTGTCGTACATTCATGGAGAGTAAAAAGGAAATGTTCAAAGAAAATGATGTATTGACCTTGTCGGGTTTGATCCCACTTCCTGAAACGTCAAACTTGGTGCGGCCATGGATGCCTGGATGTGATTGTTAGTCTACTTCTTTAGCACTTAGCATATGAATTCAAGAAATGGATTTTACATCTTTCCTCTTTAGTAGGAGGAAACGTAAAGGCGGAAAATGACATCTAAATTCTATGCATAGCTGTTGAAGGGTGGACGTTTCTATTGCGTATACTTTCCCTATGGTTAATGGGAATGTCGCTAGGGCCAAACATCAATCTCAGGTAAAAGGGTCTTGATAGAAATATCAAAAGAGGTTGGTATTATTTACGTATTCAATATGTTCTGTAATAGAATTCCTCCTGGGAGATAGCTCCAGGTCCTATATAATATCTGTATATTTAGTATATGAATCACGATATCCCCCTACTAAGCAGAATCCTCTCTATATACTTTCTCCCGTACCCCCTCTCTCTACAACCTCTCTCTCTCTATAACTAACTCATAACAATCTAGCCTATGTGGCATTTGCCTCCTTACCCATCTTACCCCTACGGATGTACGTTTGGATGGGTTTAGTGGGCTGATCGTTAGCACCAACATGCTGAATGCATGGAGTGGTGCTAACAATTCCCTCCTCCTCAACTAAGACCTTGTCCTTAAGGTGGATGGAATGGAATTGCCATTTAATGAAGTCAGCATCCTCTCAAGTTGCCTCCTCTGCTGGTTTGTCCCTCCACCGAATAAGCCACTGAAGGATGCTGCCACCCTTAAACTTGGAAATGCGGGAAGCTAAGATTGCTTCAGGTACAGCCAGATCTCCTTCATCAACCTCCAATCCTTTGGGAAGGCTGTGCTCCACGGAGTGGTTGCCTAAAGCTTTCTTCAACTGAGACACATGGAAAACCGGGTGAACCTTAGCTGAACGAGGAAGTTGTAGCTTGTAAGCAACCATTCTCACCTTTCCAATGATCTTGAAAGGCTCATAATACCTTGCTGCCAACTTAGGACAGATCCTCCTAGCTACCGTGAGTTGCCTATGGGGCCTTAATTTAACAAACACCACCACCTGAAACTGCACCTCCCTTCTGTGGATATCAGCTGATTTCTTCATCATAGCTTGTGCTCTTACTAGGTTGTGCTTTAGTTGTCTTAATGCTTCATCTCTATCCACCAAGGCTAAAGCCACCGATTCTACTTGGGTTTCTCCTTGAGTAAAGTGTAGCAAGGTTGGTGGAAGACGACCATACACCACTTCAAAAGGAGTCCGTCCAGTTGAAACATGATAATTCATATTATACCAGTATTCAGCCCATGCCAACCAATTCGACCAGCCCTTAGGTTGCTCCGATGTGAAGCAACGAAGATAAGTCTCAATACACCTATTGATCACCTCGGTTTGTCCATCCGTTTGAGGATGATAAGAGGAACTCATCTTCAATGCCGTTCCCTGCAACTTAGACAATTCTTTCCAAAAGTTGCTAGTAAAAAGTGAATCTCTATCACTGATGATAGAACTAGGAACGCCATGTAACCTTACTATGTCACAGGTAAATGTTTCAGCCACAGTCTTAGCTGTATAGGGATGTTTAAGCAGTGAGAAGTGAGCATACTTAGACAAACGAT